>JAVJIF010012071.1:0-114561 GCA_038442645.1 Agave tequilana | reverse complement strand
TTCATGCTGTGCCTAAGAAAGCTGGATTTACGGTGGTGGAGAATGAGAATAAAGAATTGATACAAACACGTCTTCCAACGAAGATTCGAGTTTGTATTGATTATAGGAAATTGAACACCGCCACACGTAAAGATCACTTTCCTCTTCCATTCATTGATCAGATGCAGGAAAGATTGGCGGGACATGAGTGTTATTGTTTCCTGGATGGATATTCAGGATATAATCAGATCCCAATTGCTCCCGAGGACCAAGATAAGACAACCTTCACCTGTCCGTTGGAACATTTGCATACCGTAGGATGCCCTTCGGCCTTTGCAATGCTCCAGCAACGTTTCAACGTTGCATGTTGAGCCTGTTCTCGGACATGGTGGAGAAAATTTTTGGAAATTTTTATGGATGACTTTTCAATCTATGGGGATACATTTGAGCAATGCTTGTACCATCTGAAGCTGGTTTTACAACGATGCACGGAAAAGAATTTGACACTTAATTGGAAAAGTGTCATTTCATGGTCAAGCACGGAATTGTACTTGGCACAAGATATCAAGAATAGGAATCGAGGTAGACAAGTCTAAGGTGGAGGTTATTACAAAGCTCACTGAACCACAATGTTTAAAGGACATTAGATCTTTCTTAGGGCACGTTGGTTTCTATAGGAGATTCATTCAAGGGTTTAGCAACATTGCGAGACCTTTGACAAATCTCTTAGGGAAGGATGTACCCTTTATCTTTGATGAAGAATGTCGAAAGTCATGAAAAGAGCTTAAGAATAGACTTGTCTCTGCGCCGATAATATCTGCACCAGACTGGACCAAACCATTTGAGATTATGTGCGACGCCTCAGATTTTGCTATAGGCGCTGTTTTAGGACAGCGTTTTGATAATAGGCAGCACGTAATCTATTATGCTAGCAGAACGCTAAACGATGCCCAACTCAATTACACGACTACTGAAAAGGAATTTTTAGCAGTTGTATTTGCGTTGGAGAAATTTCGACAATATCTGCTAGGGTCCAGGACCATAATTTTTACTGATCACTCCGCCCTGAGGTACTTGATGCAAAAGAAGGACGCTAAGGCAAGATTGATTCGATGGATCCTTCTTTTGCAAGAGTTTGACTTGGAGATCAAAGATAAAAAGGGCGTTGAGAACGTGGTTGCGGATCACTTGTCAAGAATCCCGAATGCACCTCATGAGAAAATACCGATTAATGAAGATTTTCCTGACGAGCATATTTTGGAGATACGTGGAGAACCCTGGTATGCCGATATAGTGAACTACCTTGCTACCAGGCAAATTCCTTCCCATTGGTCAGGACAAGAAAAACACCGTTTTCTGAGACAAATGCGGTTCTTCTTCTGGGATGAACCGTATTTATTCAAGTACTGTCCTGACCAATCATACGTAGATGCCTTCCTGAGGATGAACATCAGAGCGTTTTGACATTTTGTCACAAGTTAGCTTGCGGTGGACATTTTGGTCCACGGAAAATAGCGGAAAAAGTGCTTCAGAGTGGATTCTATTGGCCCACTCTTTTTAAAGACGCACACAATTTTTGCAAGCTTTGTGATAAGTGTCAGATGACGGGTCGTATCACACAGAGAGACATGATGCCCCTCACACCCATCTTGGAAGTCGAAATTTCGATCTCTGGGGCATCGATTTCATGGGACCCTTTCCTATGTCTTACGGTAACCAATATATTTTGGTAGCCGTAGATTATGTTTCTAAATGGGCGGAAGCGATTCCAACACGGACAAATGACAACCAAGTTGTCATTAAGTTTTTTAAGAGAGTACATCATCTCTCGCTTCGGAGCCCCCCGTGCGATAATAAGTGATAATGGGAGTCATTTTTGCAATAGGGCTTTTGAAGCCTTGATGCGCAAGTATTTTATCACTCACAAATTATCCACGGCTTATCATCCTCAAACCAAGGGCAAGTTGAGGTAACAAACAGACAGATAAAACTCATTCTGGAGAAGACTGTAGGACAGAATCGTAAGGATTGGTCCATCAAACTGACTGATGCCTTATGGGCATACAGGACCGCTTACAAGACTGTCCTCGGTATGTCCCCATACCGAGTTATATTTGGAAAACCATGTCACTTGCCCGTTGAATTAGAAACACCGTGCACTATGGGCTTTAAAGCAGCTGAATCTAGATTTGGATAAAGCCGGTGTTCTAAGGAAGCTGCAGCTATCTGAGCTTGAAGAGTTACGAAACGAGGTATACGATAACGCTCGGATCACGAAGCACAGAACCAAGCTTTTTCACGACAAATCCATTCACAGGAAGATTTTTGTTGTCGGACAAAAGGTTCTGTTGTATAATTCTCGACTCCACCTTTTCCCTGGTAAACTGCGAACCAGGTGGTCAGGGCCTTTTATTGTTCAGAATGTTTTTTCCCACGGAGCAATCGAGATTCTTGACCCAACTAATGGCAACAAATTCACTGTGAACGGTCAACGTCTCAAGCCATTTTTACCACGGAAGATATGTCACACGAAGTTCACGAATTGGGTCTTTGTGACCCAGTTTATTTGTGACACCTTCATCTGTATATTTCCCACATACTTTCCTGAATATCATTTTGGGGTCCACATTTGTAAATACTTTTCTTTTACACTTTTTGTAAATACAATTTTTTTTTTTTTTAAGGATTTTTGTGCTTATTTGAGTTTCACATTCCTAAGAATTTCTCTTTCCTTAGGATTCTTTTCAAATTCAAAATCCTTTGACCTAGGTTAGTAAATACTCCTTTGACCTAGGGTTAAATTTGGAAACCATTTTTTTCCCCCTTATAAATACTATTTTTCATCCATCTTCCTCCCCCAAACGACAACTTCCCTTCAGATCTGAAACTTTCCTTCCACTGTCGACCTCCACAAGAATTCTGCAGCCTAATTTTCCTGAAGCCGCCGCGCCCTGCCGCAGCACCGCCGCATTCTGACATCTCAGGCGCGCCGGAAAAGTTCAGATTGCTTCACTTCTTTCCCTGGAGACAGATAGCGACCCATTTTTCCTGCAGCCGTCTGGTGCCCTCTGTGCACTGATCCTTCGATTTCCCCCACGTTATCGGGGGTGGTTTGATCTCTTGTCCCTTGGTTCCTTTGCTCTAAATTTTTACTGTTATTTATGGCCCCTAGCTTGTTTGTGGAGAGGGATTTCTCTATACTTTTGAATGATCAAGGGGGATTTGGGCATATATTTTTGGAGCGAATTCATGCGTGGAATTGGTATTCCTTAGTTTATGATAACAATGACAATGAGGCTTACTATTGCCCTAATTTGATGACCACATTTTACAACTCATTGGACCATGCATCTGTAATCATAACACACAACAATTCACGGTTCACATGCCATATGGTGACATCTTTGTCACCATTCCACTCATTTCTGAAATCACCGATATCTCCATTCATCCTCATTATACTGACCCTTTGCCACTGGTTGATTACATGCCTCTCATGGGGGTCCGCTGCACTGAGCAGGACCGTGGGCTCAAAGCCCAATCCACGTTTAGAAATGTACATTGCATTGGACGTTGGCTCCAACGCAATATTTTTGGACTAGATCATACCACGACTTTCAACAGACCTGTGTTACAAATCATTCATGATTAATGACTCATAGACACACGGTTTGTTTGAATAGGGCTATTTTCAACGCCATACTTGATAATTCCTCCCGCACTCGGGGTGCAAAATATTCTCATCCAGTCTTAATTACACGTCTATGTAAAAACTTTATACAAGACGCTGTATTTGACTCATTTGACCGAGTGTATGTTATAGCTGAGAAACCCACCAGTGCATACACTGGTTGCTTACACGCCCTCTGGTCACCTCGTGCCCAACCTGAGGATATTCCTGTGGAGTCCTCTTCGGAGGAGAGTTTAGAGGAGATAGATGAGCCCCAATTCTGGAGACAGGACCCACCAGCAGAACCAAGAGCCTTCATGTCCACCATCTGGAAGGGCATGAAGAAGATTTTTAGGGGTCAAGTGAGGCTGAGGAAGAAGATGGAGGAACAATCATCCAGGTTAGAGGAGCAATCCTCTAGGTTAGAGGGCATTGAGGCGAGGTTGAGGAGGACACAGTCGGCAGGACCCAGTACCACCGAGGGTCCAAAGAGGAGGAGGGAGTGACTTTTTACCTTACCTATTTCATGCATCATTTTTATCTTGCATACATTGAGGACAATGCATGAGATAGGTATGGGGGGTAGATGCTAACATAGGATTTTTCACTTTCTTTTTAGGATTTTCATTTTTAGGATTTTTTTTCTTTAGGTTTCTTTTTAGATTTTTACCTTTCTTATAGATTTTCCACTTTCTTTTTAGATTTTACCTTTTCTTTTAGAAACTTTCTTTTTAGATTTTATCTTTTCTTTTAGAAAAAAAATAAAAAAAATATAAAAAAATATAAAAATAAAAACTTTTTGAAATAAGAGACAAAGTTTAGATCTATTTTTAAGAAAATTAAGATGTATCTTAGGAATTAAGAAAGCCTTAATTATGACATCTTAAACTTAGTTGAAATAATAGATCTTGTTTGAAATTATAGGATAAGTAAGTAAAATTGGGGAGATATTTTTATCTTGAATTAAGCCTTAGATAGTAAGCACTTCACACTTACACAATTTTTGGGATGGAAACAAAGACCTAAAATGCCATAAAAAAAAAATATAAAAACATCACCTATTAAGCTGGAGAATTGTGCCTCAAGAAGCATGGTTACTCACGCCTAACGGTGATCTCACTTATTAAGCTGGATAAATGTGCCTCAAGAAGCATGATTATTCACGCCTAACGGTGATAAAATAAATAATCCCCTTTAGTTTTGTGGCCTTTTTCACTCGAGTCCTTTAACCCGAGGGATGTTTTCTCATCTGGTGCCCTAGAACCATCTGGTTGGGAGTCATCGGTTATAGGCTCGCTACATGGGTGAATTAGAAAGCCTAAGAAAACTAAGGGAAGAAGAAAAAAAAAAAGAGAATAAATAAATGGCTTTATGGTTAGAGTTAAAATCCCAGAAATTTTCACTAAATACGGTGTGCATACTATCTAGGTTTTATGAAGGATAAAATATTCAATCCAATTTTGAATTCTTACCTTAATTGAAGACAAGATCTTGCATAGAGACTAAGTTTAAGAGAGAATGATTATAGGTGGACTTATGACCTTAGATCACTTATATTTTTGCAAAAATAGTTCGAAAACATGTCTCTCTTTCAAAATGCATTTTCAAAACACTAACATTTGTTTTCTTTCTTTATGGATTTTGTGGGTGTAATCCGCTGAAAACCCTCAGGAGACAACACTCCTCCTCTAGGGTAACCTAGAGGTTTAACGGCTTGTTGCACGTGCTCAGTGCAATCGTGTCACCTACGAAAATGGTGTAATAAATTAGTTAGGATTTTCTTTTTCTTTCTTTTTCTTTCTTTTTGCTCGAGGACGAGCAAAAGCTAGGTATGGGGTGTGATTGTGCTACATATTTACATATTTTACCACTTCCATACTATGCATTTTATAAATAAATATGATTTTTAACCCCTTTTCTCTCTATTTTTGCAGGGCCACAACTTAAAGAGACAAAGCCCATTAATCACTTTAATTAGTAATAATTAAAGGATTAAATCAAAAGAGCCAAAGATTTGAAATCCGAATCCAGAGAGATCCGCGCGCCAACTAAAGAATCCAGAAGGCCACGTGGCTAACAACCTCGTAACCAATCTCCAACAGAAAGTTGTTGCGCAACTGACTCAGCAGGGCCGCGCCTTGCCGCCCGGGCGCGGCAATATCTGGGCCGTTGAGCCCCGGATTTTGTGGCAACGGCCAGGGATCTAGAGGCTTCTCAGAAATGCCTAAAATAGTTGGCCAAGTGTCTGTGCGAGATCCAGTGAAGAGAGAGAAGAAAATAGAGAATTGTTGTAATTTTGTTTAGCTTTCTTCTAGGTTTTTTTTAGACTTCATCTCCTTCCTCCTTGAGTTCTAGACAAAGAGAGAGAGAGTTCAGTTTGAGAGCTTGTACCAAGGGAGTGACACTCTTGTGTCAAGGATTAATCAATAGAGTTTTCATCATCTCTTTGCAAGACTAGAGTATGCTTTTCTTTCATTTGCTTTAATTCCTTGCATTTGATTCTAGTTCTAGTTGAATTGCTTTAGATCTTTGCTTTCTATGAAGAATTGTAGCTTTGTTATTAGTTTAATGGAGGGCTAAGTTCTTGTTCATGGCTAGCTAAGACTCACCTAGCTACTACTATCTCTTTTGGTGATTGTCTATTTCAATTCTTGCATAATTCTAGTTTCTTGTGAATTCCAAGAAAGCATAGTTGTCTCCTTTGGTAATGGCTTGTTAGAACTCCACATGAATTATGTGTGCCTCTAATAAGAGCCTTGTCAAGAACAAGAGCCTTTGATGGAACATAAGGATGGATCACCAAGGATGTGTTACTTGTATAACAAGATCAACTCATTTACTTCAAGCTCACTTTGTAGTTAAGCTTTGAATGTTCAAAAGAGTTTTGATTCTTCTAAACTTAGCACTAATTGAGTACTAATCCTAGAGTTCCTCAATGAACATCTATTAAGAGAGCCTATGATTCAAGATGAGGCTTCAAGTTAACAACAAAGGAACACTAGTCTTCAAAAGGGAAACAACACTTGAACATGCAAGTTATCTTTAAATTGCCTATGATTCAATATGAGGCAATCTTACAATCAACATAGAGTTAGTAAGTTAGCAATGAGGTGAAGTTAGGCTAGCCATGCATCTTCTTATCAAAAGTTTTTACAACACTCTCTTTTAGCATTCTTTTCCTTACAACACACTTCATTCTTTAATTTCTTTTCTCACAATGCACCAATCCACCATCTCTTCTACATTTCTTACACTTGTGTAATTAACAAAGAAGAAATCTCGTTTCCTTTTCTCACTCATATTGTAACGCTTCTAACGCTAGCTCTCCTTGTGGTTCGACTCGGTATAGCTATATGCTATAGCGAAGATTGGACAAGGTATATCAAATACATATTTGAAGTAAACAAGAACCAAAGGTTAACTCTAAACCTTATCTTTTCTACCTAATTCTTGTGCAAGAACTTCATATACCTTGTTTTTATCAATCAAAATGTTCCAAAGGAACAAGTGAAAGTAGTCTTGTCATGATCCTCAGGAGCGATAGGGATTTGATTGTATCCTGAATATCCATCCAGCAAATAATATAATACTCATGTCCAGCTAGTCTTTCTATGAATGGAAGAGAAAAGTCGTATTTACATGTGGTAGCGTTCAATTTTCAGTAATCAATACAAACTCGAATCTTCGTTAGAAGACGA
The DNA here is from genome assembly GCA_038442645.1 of Agave tequilana. Lineage (NCBI taxonomy): Eukaryota > Viridiplantae > Streptophyta > Magnoliopsida > Asparagales > Asparagaceae > Agave > Agave tequilana. Next base: position 107,214 of record JAVJIF010012071.1, on the reverse strand, counting down.
GTTTGTACTAATTCCTTCTTATCACTTCTACCACGGTAAAGCCTGCCTTCTTTAGCTCAGCGTGGACTTGATTAACCCATTGGCTATCTGATATAGGATAAATAATCTCATTGTCTAGTAACTTCAGAATTTCAGCTCGGACAGCCTCTTGCATGATGGGTTAAGTCGACGCTGTGTGGGTTGCATTTTGGCTTTGCATCTTCCGTTAAGTGAATCCGTGTTGTACAATGGATGGACTAATCCCCTTTATATAAGCCATGGTTCAACCAATGGCTTCTTGATTTTTTCTCAATACCGCAAGAAGATCCTCTTCCTCTTGTTTCATAAGATGGGGACACTATTATCACGGGGAAAGCTTCCTTTTCACCCAAGTACTGGTACTTGAGATGACTAGGAAGAGCTTTAAGCTCGGAAGAGGGGACGTGATCTATCAATGGTTGTTCTTCTTGTAGAGGAAGGATAGAGGTTGCGTTTGTTGCCCACTCCACTGTGGATTCGATGATTTGCTCAAGATTGAAGTCATCAGACTCCAATTCAATTTCTCTGTCAGACTCATATGCAATCTCCTTGTCGTGTTCGCTTGTTAATCCTTCAATTAAGTACAATCCAAACGACTCATCATCTAAGTCTTGAGGTTGTTTTCCCAGGTGAAAAACATTTACCTCTTTTGTCATATCACCAAAAGTCAGACGCATCAAACCCGTTCCTACAGTTGATGATTGCATTTGCGGTGGCTAGGAAGGGTCGTCCTAGAATGATAGGGTCTGAACTTTCGGATTGTGTACAGGTTACGTCTCTAGAACAATGAAATCCACGGGGTAAATGAATTCCCCGACCCATATAAGAACATCTATAATCTCTGCTTGGGAATCTTAACAGATCGGTCAAGCAATTGTATCGTAACTCTAGTTGGACGGAGGTCGCCTAGCCCGAGTTGCTGATACATAGAAAAGGGAAGCAGATTGATGCTGACTCCTAGATCAAGTATCGCCTTGTTTATCATGGTCTGTCCTATGATCCAGGAAATGGTTGACTCCTGGGGTCTTTGTATTTCACAGAAATGGGCCCGGTTAGCAACTCATTTATGTTTGATGCAAGGAAGAACTTCTTTGGGACATTTATTTTTCTTTTCTTGGTGTAATATCTTTTAAGAATTTTGCATATGATGGGACTTGTTGTATGGCATCAAGAAGGAGCACATTGATCTGAACCTGATTGAATATTTCCCTAATCTTCTCCATTTGAGCATTAGTCTAGCCTATTAGAGAATGGCATAATAGACTTGTAAGGTTACTCATCTGTTTTGTCTTTATTATTGGACTTGGAGGTTGACGGTTGTAAACTTAAAGATGGATCATTTTGAGTTGGGGTATAATTACAAGAGAAGTTGATACTTTTATTAGGAACATGATGACTAGAAACCTGATTGTCAATTTGTTTTCCAGATCTCAAGATATGAACAGTATTGCATTGACTTGGACCTATGTCTTCAGCTTCATGAATAGGAAAGGGGTTCTTAGGATTAGGCAATGGCTGACTTGGCAGTGTTCCCTTTGTCTTTCATTTAATGAGTTAGCCAGTTGACCTATCTGAACCTCTAACCGATTGATAGCTTGGTGGTGGTTGTTCATCATTGAGGCCTGAGTTTTGGACAAGGTTTCAATCATTCTTTCCAAATCTGACAATTTTTTATCTGGATGATTCTGTGGTTGGTGTTGTTGATATGTGGGCTGGAAGTTATGTTGGTAATTTGATTGAAAATTCGGTGGACTCTGGTGGAAACTGGGTTGATGAGACTGAGCAGGGAATTGATGTGGAAATTATTGCTTTGGTTGCTCAGGACCAGACTGACTCCGTGAGAAATTTGGATGGTTCCTCCATCCCAGGTTGTATGTTTTAGAGTATAAATTATAGTTGGGTCTGGCATATGCTGCATTCATATTTTCAGGGTACATTTGAGCTTAGTAGACAGGACAATCCTCAAATAGGCGATTGAGAGCATGACAGTAGGTATAACCTGGATTGATCACCGGTGTTGGGTTAACCTGATTTACTGATTTGGGTTCCCTAGCCTCGAGTAGTTCTAGCCTCTTCATCAATTGTGTTATCTTTTCCTCAGTAGCTATAGAAGATTTAATTGAATGCATACCAGTTCTGGAAGTGCTGGGGTTAGTTTTCTTAAGGCAAGACTCCCACTGAATGATTTTTTCTATTAAACCTTCAAAGAGGTCCCAATCCTAGTTCTCATCTTTCTTCAAAAATTTCCTTTGACACAGTCTCAAGGAGCGTCTTAGTTTGGTAGTCTAGTCTGTCATAGAGAATTTGGCACTGCCGCCACTTCTCTATGCCATGATGAGGACATTGGGCCAGTAAATCCTTAAACCATTCAAAATACTTTCAGAATGGTTCACTTGTTTCCTGCTCAAACTGTATTATATTTTTCTGATGAGGGCCGTTTATGAATGGGATAGGACTTCTTAAGAAAGATTTGACAAAATCATCCCATGACGAGGTAAAACTAGTAGGCAGATTATATAGCCACTTTTTCGCTATGTCCTTAAGCACGAAGGGAATGAACCTCAATCTAACAGCGTCTTCCCCCAGTTGGGGAATTCTCATCATCAAACATAGTTCTTCAAACTCATGAATGAAGAAATATGTGTCCTCAGATTCTAGGCCATGAAACCTAGGGAGTGTGTTTATGAATTATGGCTTAAGCTCAAAATTGTTCCCATTTGCCTCAGGTAAAAGAACGCATAAAGGAAGTGAAGTGAGAATTGGGTAGAACTTGTCTTGGAGAGAAGTATGGTTTGGCATGATAGGGATTATATCAGAAAGTGGTGTGTGTGCAAGTGTGAAAGTCCTAACAAGTCTTGCTGAAATTGGATCCCGGTACCACTCTTACATGCACAATCACAGACAATATTCACCAAATAAATAAGTGAAAAAGGGAAAATAACAAACAGAAAATAAAGGAAAAAACAATCACAAGCTATCTAGGATCCCTGGACCTAGACGACTCCTAACTGTTAGATGAACCGAGAAAGGTTGTTGCTTGAGTCAGACGACCGCTAATCAGCCAGGTAGGCGCAAAATATGCTGGGAGGTATCCGTGCGTAAGCAATGGGTCTTAATTATACCAAACCATGGTATCTTTGAGGTAACCTCTTAATCTCCAACCTTGACACTGATTTAACTTGAGTATGAATCAAAAATAATTTCCAACCACGGCTGATCTCTTATCGAGTCCGGATGTCCCTAGGGGCAAACGTCTATCAATTTTTATTCAAAAGCTTGAAATTGTGAGTGCTTAGAATGTTATTTTGGGCAAGGAAGGGTGATTAAATTCCTACCTTATCTTGTTATTGAGGTGGTGCCCTTAAAGTCAATTGTGCAAATGTACAGTATATGCAAACAAGATTCACTCAAAGCGATTTAAATCGAACAAGAGATGAGTCCTATTCAATATGATATGCAAACGTACCTTGCTCCAACACTCTTCAACAGTAAAGTAAATGAATTGAAAAGACACGTGCCTAAAATGCAAACATCTAGTCAATTTTTAAACTTTTCAATAAATATTTTACTGTTGGTTTATTAGCAGGCTCTTGGTGATGGCATACAAGGAATAAATTGCAGCAAGCTATATTTTTGCAAATCGAGCAGCCCTGCAAAACAAATTGTAAGTAGTGAACTCTTCCTTATCGCGGATCTGCAACAAGAGTCAAGAAAACACGGTACTTTAGAGGGTACTTGGTCTCTGCTTTTGAGAGCAGAGGCCCAAGACCACTTATGTATTACTGCAAGTCTTCTTTTCTTATTCCTTCAACCTGTAACCTGCAACAGAGAAGAAAAAATTTGTTTCAGTTCCAAAACTCAATAAAAACCGTCGCCCTCCCCGGCAACGGCACCAAAAATCTGATCGAGAGGAGGAATTGAATTGAGCAAGGGTTCAGAGTGAACCGTTTATGTCCATGTGCTGATGATCAAACTCTAAATATGTATGAAGTTTTACTTTACTCCTTCGAATCACTGTTTATAGCACAAGCTATAAAGGGTCGTATCCGCAGGAAGGACTAGCAATGGAAGCATTCATAGTTTTATGTTGAAATTTTTGAGAAGAAAAACGAAGGTTCTTCTTTATTTAAAAATTGAGAAACAAAACAAAGTAAAAAAAGAGAGTGAAGAATCTTTGTAGTGGTTTTTAAAGAAAAGGAAAACAGAATGAAAAACGGAGTGAAGAACGGTGATGTTGGAAAAAGAGAATCGTTTTAGAAAAGAGTTTTGAAATTCAATTAAGAGAAGGTCATGACTAACTAACATTCTACACTACTAACTTACTAATCTTATTCGGTGATTTATGCCTCATGTAGATTCATTGGCAATAGTACATCTTGCTTTGTCAAATTAATGTTGTCCCAAATTGAGGTTGTGTTCTTATCTAAGCTTGGCTAGGTGGCTTCCTTGGATCATCGGCTCCCAAATAGATTCTCAATAATGGAACATAAGTTTTCACACTTAGGTATGCTAAATAAGAATGTAAGATTCACTAGTCTATCAAAGTTATAATCAAACTAGCATGAAATAAGAAGCTTGTACAAAAGGTGTTAGCATACTAAAGTGATCTATCTTCATGTTCCATCAAGGCACTTGTTCAAAAGACAAGGCTCTAAGTGAGGCACACATGAATCATATGGAGGTGATACAAAGCATTCACTAAGAATTGAAACACAACTCATCTTCATTGGGAATAAAAAGGCTTGTTAATTGCAAGAGTAAAAATAAAAACATCCAATGATTCATATGAGTTAGTAATCACCTAAAGAGTTAGTAGTTAGTAGTGTTAGAAGTTAGTTAGTCATGTTAGTGAGTTAGTGAGCCATAAAAAAGAAGAACAAGCAAGAATACATAGTAGAAAGCAAATGCAAGAAAGTAAAACTTGAATGTAAATGTAATAAAACAAGAAAAGACTTAGGAAGGAAAGCTTGAGCCTTTGTATTGAGTTGTCACTTCTTCAATTACAGAGATCTCTCTCACCCTCACTCTCTCTTTTCTGAATCTAGAAGGAGAAAATGAAAATTACACAGGAAGATTAAAGAGACTTAAAGAAATCCTAACAATTTTCCTAAACAAGAATGCTATTCTCTCCTCTCTTTTTTACATAGGCCCTTGGGGTCTATTTATAGCCTTCAGGAGAAGATACCATCCCATCACAGTCGTAAGATCAATCGCTTGATCAACGGCCAAGGAAGTGTCACGGATCCGCGGCTAGGTCCGTGTTTCCTTAGCAGCATCTTGGCCGTTGCACCAACGATTTCTCTGACAATCCGTTACACTACATTTGTCTAGCTGGAGCTTCTAGAAGTTGGGAAACATGCCTTGGATCGTTCCAGATTTGGGGCTCCTTGTTGTGGGCTCCTAAAAAACTTCTTTAATTCCTTAAAAATCCCAAGATTTGGGCCTCCATTAAATAATGGACCTGAAAAATAAGAGAGAAAAGCAATAAAAATCCCATTTTTATTAACATAAAGTATGGTGAGGTGGTATAAAATGATGCAACAATGAACTCCAATCATATAGATCATATATGCATCAAGAAGTTTTAAAACTTCTTTTCTTACCACTTCCATCATTAGTTGATTCAAACAACATTGCGGTTTGACTTAGGCTTGTAACAAGCCTCCATCAAAATTTTGCGCATGCAACATTGTTTTCCATTGATTTGCAAAGGGGAAAACTTACAATAAAAAGAGTTGAGGAGCTAAATTACAAGTATTCTAAAAGATTACAAGTAGATCTCCTCAGAGATTCTGGAGAAGTGTGCCGATAGGAGTCTGGTCAGCGCGCGACCACTTTGTCCCTTTGACAATGCGAGCGATGAGATTCCCTTCTCGCCTGGTTCGGGGAATCAGAGAACAGAAGGTTGGTAGAACCCTCTTGCTATTTCTCAAAACCGCATTCACTTAGGAATTCCTTCTCGCCTGGTTCCGGAGATTCCTTGAGAAGAAGGTATTAGGGTATCAGCACCCTGAATAGAGAAGCAATTCTCTAAAGTCTCTGAATTCAAGAGAATATATCTCTGTTTGTGCACGGTGCGTCCTCTCGAGAAGTCTGCCGTCTCTCTGGAGCCCTGTGCGTGGTCTCTACTTCTGGAGGTCCCTCTCCTTGTGCCCCTGGTGGGCTATTTATAAGGAGAGCAGGGGTATAATTGTCCCTTGAAAATATGAAAACAAATTGAATCAAATCTGTTTAAATCTGGAAAGTAGCCTTGCTGCGAGGCTAGGATCAGCTTCTGCGAAACTAGAAATGGCAAGTCGGTTGATCCTCTTGATCTGTTTTGATCCTTTCCATATCATTGGAGGATTTCCCCTGATCTTCTTACTCGTTTTAGAAGAGTCAAGAGATTGTGGCAATCAACTGCCAAAATTGATCTCAGATTTGATCTTGATTGGATTTGATCTTGATCCCGATTAGATCTGATATCATCTGGAGATTTGATAGGTCAAAGGTTGAACATATCAGACCCGCAGCGGCGCTGCCCGCTTTGAACTCACAGCGGTGCTGGAGGCAGTATCTGGCGAAGTCAGAGGAAGGCTTCTTTGGCGGAGCTAGATGTCATCTGTTACGAGGCTACCATATACCCTTTCTGCGCAGTTGCATGTGGCTTCAGGCGGAGCTGACTCTCTCTGCGGAGTTGCGCTTCAGCAATTCAGGCGAAGCTATGAATTAGCTTCCTGACGGAACTGTGAATGGCTTCAAGGCGAAGTTGAATGATCTTAGCCTCTCAGGCGAGGCTATCCCTTTGGGCTCATGTGATGCTAAGTGCTAGCATCTTGACCTGCTGAGGTCTGTTTAGAGGTAATCTGGGCTTACTGTCTGCTTGATGGATCAGTGGAGTCCAAGTTGCTTCCTCGTCCCTCGGAGATCGGTGGAAACTGGTCGTCAGCTTGTCTGTCACTTGTCTTTTGTAAATGTCAACAAGTTTAGACATTGTTCGGGCCAGTAAGAATCTTGTCTTTTTTAAGTGTCAACAAGACCCCCTTCAAAGTTTTCAAAAGTCTGCAATAGCTCAGACTTCGAAATACTTTGAATTGCTTTGATCGGTGGTATGTGAAGTACGAACGTCGCCATGGTGGTTAAGTTCAGCTTCGATTTCAATCCTGCTTTGGGATGTTCGCCGAAGAATCGTGTAGATTCGCATCTGGGTAGCTTCGCGTCTGGGCTTCCCGGAATAAGTTCGCTCTGGAGCATTTGTTGCTTTCCCGAGGCTAACTGCTGTGGGTCAATCACGAGAAGGATTACTCCTTTTTCGAGGTCAGAATGACTTCTCTCGCATTGATCTTCTTCCCTTGTGCATTTTCGAGGGAGGATATTCCCTTTCTTCAAGGCGTAATAAACGCCTTTATGAGGGAGAGCGTTTCTTCCTTTGCACGGTTCCAAGGGAAACCGTCCCTTTTCTCAAGGCGCAATAAATGTCTTAAATGCGTTCGTGCTTCCACGCTCGAGGCGGCAACGCTCAGGCCATGAGGCCTATAAATAGGACACCTGAGGTCCTCTGAAGAGAAGTGATCTGCTCTTCTTCTCTTCTCTTAGTTGAGAGAGATACTCAGATCTCTGAATTAGTGGGGATGCCCACTCTAGTTATTACCCGGCCAAGACCGGTAAGTCTCGGTCATCCAGAGACTTTACCAATGAACTTTAGGGAGTTTATCTCCCTTAACTTAGCCTTAACAGCTACCTCAGGGATTGATTTCCCTTATTCTTCATTTTGCATCCGACTGATCTGCAGAGAAGGGCTTCAGCCCAGCTTCCCAGCGAAGCTATCACTTGAATAAAGAAAGATAATTGCATGCTTGTTAAGTTCGCCACACAGGCAAAACTTGGGACTTAGTCTCTTCAAGGTTGAGCCAGTCTTGCTATATAGGTGGGGTCAAGACTGTGTCCCTCTGAATCAGTCTGGCTTAGCCATATCGGCGAGGCTAGGACTTGGCTTATGCTGAGCTAGCCCATCATCTCTGTGCAAGCGAGGCTATCATCTACTTAACTGAATCTGAACTCCATTCTGCAACTGAATTGGATATAAATTGCTTCGCCCCAAAGAATTTGACTTAGCATTTCCTTTGACTTACTGCTAACTTGTTTCAATTTGTATTGCAGTGAGCTATGTTCGCCAATCTTTTGACTTGATGAAAGAGATCAAGAAGTTGCCTCTTGCTTTTCCAGTAGAAACTTTAATCTTAAGCAGGAGGAACAAACTGGGGCAGCCGATGTGCGTTCCAGAAAAGGTTGGCAGTCACTTATCCGAGATGATCCACTTCGTGGCGAGGCTGGTAGCCGCTTATCCGAGATGATCCACTTCGGGAAAGAGGACGTCACCTGTAAGGTCGCGGATCTTCCCATTGTCAATTTCATCAAAGAAGATCCAACCTGCTGGTGGCGATCAGTTCTCTGCCGATTTTGATTACGGAAGGTTCAACTTCCTAGTGGCACCATCTGTCCTGGAGGCATCATCTGTCCTGATGGCACCATCTGCCATTATGTGAAGGATTACAGCCTTGTGCAGGAGGAAGGCCTTTCGTGTCCAGTTAGTTTGGCTTGAAAGTAGATAGGACCACTTGTATGTCTTTTGAGCAAATGATTCTGTTGTATGAAATACAACCTTGATGTAGTAGTATCAATGTACCTTCCTTTTAAATCAATAAAAGTTCAGTTTCTGCTCATCTAATTTTGCTTCTCCTTCACTTGAATTAGGCTGGCGGAGTTAGACTTCATGCGAGGTTAAAGATAGAATTCCATCTGAAATAGGAATGAGCTTCCGGCGAAGCTAGCATATCTGCGAAGTTCAGCCTGTGCCTTCAGCGGAGTTAAGGCAATCCTTCTAGTGAAGTCATTGATGTATTGTGCGAAGTCCGCATTTGACTCATGGCGAAGTTAGCTCTTAGCGGGGCTGAATCAGTGCTTCTCGGGAAGGAGCTTTATGCGCCGTTTCAAATTAATTCGAAACGACGGCCTGTGCTTTTTACTAGGCGTCATTTCAGGCACTCATTGGCCTATAAAAGTCCGATTGGACTGAGAGAGAACGGATCACTTCTCTTTAAAAGAAATTTCAGAGAACTTTGACTCTTTTTTCTTCTTCTTCTTTCTTCTTCATTCAAGAGTTTAAGAACTTCTACAGTTCTTTAATGGCGCCCAAGAGACGAGCGGGAAAAGAAGTGGTAACTTCTGCAGCGGAGGGTCCTTCTCCGTCCTCGGTCGTCGAATGACCAATCGCCGGTAGGGAACTTTCCCTTTCGATTAGAGACTGTCGTCTCTCTTTTAAAGCCGATGTCTGGCTGTCTTTGGATGAACCCAAAAATGATCAATTACGATCTGTTATTCTTAGGGAATTCAGTTCCCTGAATTTTCCTTGCTTGCTTTCTTGAATGGGAATCCAAGAACTGAAGAGTTCTCCTTCAAGCTTCCAGGTGAAGCTATCCCTTAGGCCGTGTACAACAGAATGCGGAGCTGTCCTTTCAAACAACAAATGATTTTTGGACCAAAATATCCTCCTGACGAAGTTAGTCCTTAGGGCTGTATTGCATTCTGTTTAAGCTTCTAAAGTGAAGCTAACACTTGGATATTTTCTTGTATCCGACCTTTGTTGCGAAGTGCGGAATTAACTACAATTGCGAGGCTAAGCTTCAGGGCGAAGCTATCGTCATGCTAGCTTCGCTCGGAGAGCGAAGCATGCCTTAGCGAAAATTGTGTTTTTGTTTAGGCCTTTACTTGGCTGATGAACTTGTTGGCCCAAGAGGTTACACTCTCCAATTGTTTTGTGTTTTGATGATGACAAATCAAATTAGAGCTATTTGGTACTAACAAGTTTGTTAAGAAGAGTTTCAGGTTTTGTACCATGTTTAGAGACCATTTGCTTAGCTATTGCAAGAACTTCTAAGTTCCACCAAGCAAGGAAGGCAAATTGCACATCAAGGAAGGATCATAGAAGAGAAGGCACTAGCAAGGCATTGGATGGCTCAAAGACTTGAAGATAGCTCAAGAAGTTTTCATGTAATTTGTTTTTCAGTTTATAGTATGTTAAAGAATAGTGGATAGGTTTGAAGCTCTATCACACACGTCTTTGCGCACATGCTCATTCCAAAATAATTTCTTATAAATTATACAAAAATATTTTGCATACAAGTTTTTGCCTACAGATACATCTTTATATTTTATACTATTCCCTGTTCAAAAGTATTTTTGTTAAAATCAAAATCCTCTTTGTTTTCTTTCTTAAAATTGATTTTTGACCGATCCGGTCGACCGGGACAGTCGACCGAGTCTGTGTCAGTCTGGTCCGGTCGACCGGACCAGTCGACCGCAGTTCTGGCAGAGGCACGTATCAGTGTGCATGTCTGCCAGTCGACCGGGGCGGTCGACCGAGATATTTGTTTTTGCTCACAGGTTTTTTTCAGTCGACCGGGTCGGTCGACCGCTGGCCTATAACGGTCAAATTTTTGATCTACCGGTCGACCGGCCCAGTCGACTGATGTGTCCGTTGAACAGTAACGGGCAGATTTTTAGTGAGCTGTTTATTTTGTCTTTTGTGTTTAAAAATTCGTTTAAGGATATATTTTGATTTAATTACCTCCTAAACATTAGTAATTATGTTTTATCCCTAAACCCTAACCCTCTCCTATAAATAGGGGTGTTTGGGGAGAGATTTGTTACAACAATTTTTGCTAGAAAATTCAAAAGTTTAAGGCTTTCAAAAGAGACTTGTTTCTTGATTTTTGTGCTGAATTTCTCACTGATTTTCTGAAGGGTTTTCAAATACTCTCTGATTTAATTTTCTTTCTTCACTTACAACAAGAGCTTCATTCCTACTCAATATTCTCTAAGGACCTTTGTAAGGGAAGAGATATTTGAAAGAGAGAGTTTGTGGTCTTTTGACTACCAAGGAAATTACTTGTTCTTGAGATTGTAGGAGTTGGGTACTCCATTGTATTTGAGATCTTTGTGATAGTGGAAGTGGTCGGAATCCTTCTGGGGAAGGCGGGGAGTAGAGCTGGGTGCTCGAACCTCGATAACATATCCTTGTGTTTGCGATTGGTTTACATTCTTGCAATTCTTACTCTACTTTGATTGCACTTATTACTTGCTCATCATATTCATTGTCATACTTACTTGCTTGCATTCATCTTGTGATTCTTGTTTGTAATTGTTGTAGCTTTAAATTTTTATTTGCCCTTTGATTAGCATTGTCACCTATTCACCCCCCCCTCTAGGTGACTTTTCAATTGGTATCAGAGCTTGGACTCTAGGTTTGGCTTAACATCCATAGAGAGATCCTTAAATATTGCTAATCAATATTTTCATTTCATTCATTCATCACTAGTAAACATGGCCGACAACATTAAATCCCCACCTAAATTTGATGGCCTCAATTTCCCAATTTGGAAGGTTAGGATGACTATATTTTTGCAATCTTTGGGTAGCTTAGTAGCCAAGTCCTTGACCAAACCCTATGAAGCACCCGATGGTGATGAGAGCACTTGGACCGACCTTGACTTTAAATTATATGAGGCTAACTCCAAGGCCCAAAACTCCCTATTAACCGCCTTGAATGAGGATGACCTTACACGGGTAATTCATTGCCAATCCGCCTATGAGATTTGGCAACACTTATTGGTCACACACGAGGGGACTTCACAAGTCAAGAGAGCTAAGATAGATCTCTTGAGGTCCCAATATGAGTCATTTAAAATGCTTGATGATGAGTCTATTGATAGTATGGCTACAAGGTTTACTAAAATCACTAATGGTCTTTCTTCCTTAGGTGATGACATCTCCAACGATCAAAAGGTGCGGAAAGTAATTCGGGCTCTTCCTTCATCATAGGAGATCAAGGCCACCACCTTGAAGGAGTTGAATGACAAGGACGAGATGGACCTCATTAGTCTCATTGGGAACCTAAAGACCCATGAGATGGAGAAGAAGGCAAGAGAAGAGGCCACTACTTCAAAGAAGAAATCCATAGCCTTCAAGACTCCATCCACCAATGATGACGATGAAGATGACGAAGAAGAAGATGAGGAGCTAACTCTACTTGTGCGGAATGTCAAGAGGTTGTACCGAAAGAACAAGTTCAACTTCCGGAGAAAATTTGAAGGCAAAGAGGAGCGGAAGATCATATGCTACAATTGCCGCAAACCCGGACATATCATGGCGGATTGTCCGGAGTTCAAGAAGAAAATGACTTCCTCCTTCAAGCCAAAGAAGCCGGAGGAAAAGAAAGCTTACAAAGCAACATGGGATTCGGAAAGCGAGTCCGAAGAGGAGGTGGATCAAGCTAATATGTGTTTCATGGCAAACACACCTAAGGTAACCCCTCAATCCCTTGATGATGAAGATTATGATGTAAGTAAGGAAGTTCTAGTGCATGCTTTTGTAGAACTTTCTGAAACTTATGATAACAAGAAACTTGAATGCATAAAATTACAAAAAGAAGTTGCTTTTCTTAAGAATCAACTCGCCATTGTTTCTAAAGAAAAAGATGATATTTCTTCAAATTTCATTTCCATGCAAAAAGAATTTTGTGCCTACAAGAGTTCTTGTAAGGCTAAATCCCTTATTATTGATAAAAAAGAAATTTCTTCTTTTAAATCCAAAATGAATGATTTTGAAAAAGTTTTAAAAGATTGTGCCTTTAATACTAAGAAACTTGAAGAAAAATTTTCTAAAAAGCACACATCTCATGCTAAGATTCCTCATGCTCACACTACACCTAACACGTCTCATGTTCATGCTCACAATGCCCATGCTCACAAATCACACACTCATTATGCTTTTAAATATGGTAGAGTGTATAGATGCACATATTGTGGCAAAAATGGACATTTAGCTAAGTTTTGCTATGATCAACTAAATAGAACAAATAATCTTGTTTGGGTTCATGACACTAACCCTAGAGGACCCAAGAAAATGTGGTACCAAAATCAAGTCTTAAATGTTTGATATAGGTACACACCAAAGCTCCAAGACGTAGGGAGCGGTGGTACCTTGATAGTGGTTGTTCAAGACACATGACATGGGACATCAACAACTTCACAACCCTATCAAGGTACATGGAAGGTGGCACCGTCACCTTCGGGGATGACTCCAAAGGAACTATCATCGGTATAGGTAACATTCAAATTGGTGCATCTCCTATTATTGAGAATGTTGTTTTAGTAGATGGTTTAAAACATAATTTGCTTAGCATTAGTCAACTTTGTGATCGTGGACTTAAAGTTGTTTTTGATGATACTTCTTGCAAGATTTTTGATGTTAAATCCGATATTTGTATTCTCACCGGTTTTCGTGATAATAATGTTTATATTATTGACATGCTTAATTTAGATTGTTCTACTAAATGCTTAAATGCTTTTGATGAAAATTCTTGGCTTTGGCATAGAAGATTAGGACATGCATCTTTTGACCATATTTCTAGGATTAATTCAAAGGAATTGGTGAAGGGTATACCTTGCTTGAATTTTGAGAAAGACCGCATTTGTAGTGCGTGCCAACTTGGGAAACAAACCAAGTCTTCCTTTAAACCAATCAAGGATATCATGTCAACTAGGCCTTTAGAATTAATTCATATGGATCTTTTTGGACCAACTAAAACTAAGAGTTTAAATGGAAGTAGATTTGCATTTGTTTTGTTGATGATTTCTCCCGTTTTACTTGGGTTTTCTTTTTACAAAATAAAGATCAAACTTTTTCTCATTTTAAAATTTTTCGAAAAAGAGTTGAAAAAGAAAAGGGTTTTCCGATTTTGAGAATAAGGAGTGATAGAGGTGGTGAGTTTGTTAACCAACTCTTCATGACTTATTGTGATGAAAAGGGAATTAAGCATGAAATGTCTTGTCCTAGAACTCCACAACAAAATGGAGTTGTAGAAAGGAAAAATAGAACACTTCAAGAGATGGCTAGGACAATGATAAGTGAATATGACCTCCCTCAATATTTATGGGCCGAGGCCATAAACACCGCATGCTATATATCGAATCATATTTATTTGTGCAAAAATTCTTCAAAAACATCATTTGAAATGTATCATTCTAGAAAACCAAATGTTGCATATTTTAAAGTTTTTGGATGCAAGTGTTTTGTTTTGAATACTAAGGATAATTTGGGTAAATTTGATGCTAAGGCTTATGAGGCTATCTTGTTGGATATTCCTCTACTAGCAAAGCATATAGAGTTTTCATTAGATCTTCTCAAACCATTGAAGAATCCATGCATGTTAAGTTTGAAGAATCTAATGTGTTTGTTGAGAATGTTGTAGAGTTTGAACCATTAGGTGAAGAAATGGAGAGACTATCCTTGAAGGACTCACCCGCTCAAGAAGAAAAGCTAGATCCTATTGGTGAAGTTCAAGAGGATAAGGAGGAAAGCACTCAACCGCTTCCTAAAGCTTGGAGATACGCAACAAATCATCCTAAGGAGCTCATCTTGGGTGATGCATCTAAAGGAGTCACTACGCGCTCCAAACTCCATGACCTATGTGGTAACTTTGCTTTCATTTCTCATTTTGAACCCAAAGGCATTCTCGAAGCCGAGACGGACCCATATTGGTTGCTTGCCATGCAAGAGGAACTCAATCAATTTGAGCGCAACCAAGTTTGGCACCTTGTTCCTAAGCCCCACGATAGACCAATAATTGGTACTAAGTGGATCTTTAGAAACAAGATGGATGAGTCCGGAAATGTCATTAGGAATAAAGTTAGGTTAGTGGCCCAAGGTTACACTCAAGTTGAGGGAATTGACTTTGAGGAGACCTTTGCACCCGTAGCACGGCTTGAAGCCATACGGATGACACTAGCTTTTGCATGTTTTAAAAATTTTAAACTTTTTCAAATGGATGTAAAAAGTGCATTTTTAAATGGTTTTATTAATGAAGAAGTTTATGTTTCTCAACCTCCCGGTTTTGTTGATCATGTTCATCCCGATTTTGTTTTTAAACTTGATAAAGCTTTGTATGGATTGAAACAAGCTCCAAGAGCTTGGTATGAAAGGCTTTCTAGTTTTCTCATTTCAAATGATTTTATTAAAGGCAAAGTGGACACAACTCTTTTTACTAAGCATGTTGATAATGATATTTTAATTGTGCAAATTTATGTTGATGATATAATTTTTGGATCTACTAATGAGCTTTTATGCAAGGATTTTGAGAAAGTCATGCAACTTGAATTTGAAATGTCTTCAATGGGTGAGCTAAATTTCTTCCTTGGACTCCAAATCAAGCAATTGCAAGACGGAACCTTCATTAACCAAGCCAAGTACGCAAAGGAGCTAGTAAAGAAGTTTGGGCTTGAAGGATCAAAGGCTTGCAACACTCCAATGGCAACTACAACCAAGCTTGATAAGGACGAACAAGGTAAAAATGTTGATATTAAATTATATAGAAGCATGATAGGAAGTCTTTTATATTTGACGGCAAGTAGGCCGGATATCATGTTTAGTGTGTGTCTTTGTGCTAGATTTCAATCGTGTCCTAAAGAGTCTCATCTTATTGCGGTAAAACGCATTATTCGTTATATTAAGGGCACTATTGGAATGGGTCTTTGGTATCCGAAAACTAAAGATTTTTCAATGACTAGCTATTCGGATGCCGACTATGCGGGTTGTAGAGTAGATAGAAAGAGTACTAGTGGGACATGTCAATTTCTTGGTAATTGTCTTGTTTCATGGTCCTCTAGGAAATAAAATTCCGTAGCTCTCTCAACCGCCGAGGCGGAGTATGTTGCCGCGGGGGCTTGTTGTGCACAAGTCCTTTGGATGAAACACACTCTCCTTGATTTTGATTTGCACTTTGATCATATAAAAATATTTTGTGATAATACTAGTACTATACACATGACCAAAAATGAAATCAACATAGTAAGACCAAGCACATTGAGATTAGATATCACTTTCTTAGAGATCATTTTGAGAAAGGTGATATAGATATTGATTATGTCTCCACGGATTTACAACTAGCCGATATTTTCACTAAACCTCTTGATTTTGCTAGATTTTCGTTTATTTGTGGAGAACTTAATGTTTGTATTATTGAATAGACATGTTTTTCATAACCCTTTTTGATGTATGACAAAAAGGGGGAGAATAAGTTACATGACAAAAATAAGGTTCATTTGGTCTTGGTTCCATATGAATTTATATGCTTTAAATTCTAAAGATTTGTTTTATGAGTTTTATGTTTATGTATGTATGAGTTTTGAATTCATGTATTTTGAGAATTCTTGTGTTTTAGTTTTGTGTTTTAGTTGTTTTGGTATTTTTGGTATCAAGAGCAATTTTTGTATTTTATATTAGTTTCAATAATTGGTGCATCATTTCAATTATGGTATCTAGAGCATATTCTTGTGTTTTATGTATAGCATAATTTGAGGGGGAGTTTTCTCCTCCCTATATTTTGTCAATAGCCTATTTGTTTTGTCATCATCAAAAAGGGGGAGATTGTTGGCCCAAGAGGTTACACTCTCCAATTGTTTTGTGTTTTGATGATGACAAACCAAATTAGAGCTATTTGGTACTAACAAGTTTGTTAAGATGAGTTTCAGGTTTTGTACCATGTTTAGAGACCATTTGCTTAGCTATTGCAAGAACTTCTAAGTTCCACCAAGTAAAGAAGGCAAATTGCACATCAAGGAAGGATCATAGAAGAGAAGGCACTAGCAAGGCATTGGATGGCTCAAAGACTTGAAGATAGCTCAAGAAGTCTTCATGTAATTTGTTTTTCAGTTTATAGTATGTTAAAGAATAGTGGATAGGTTTGAAGCTCTATCACACACGTCTTTGCGCACATGCTCATTCCAAAATAATTTCTTATAAATTATACAAAAATATTTTGCATACAAGTTTTTGCCTACAGATACATCTTTATATTTTATACTATTCCCTGTTCAAAAGTATTTTTGTTAAAATCAAAATCC
The DNA here is from genome assembly GCA_038442645.1 of Agave tequilana. Classification (NCBI taxonomy): domain Eukaryota; kingdom Viridiplantae; phylum Streptophyta; class Magnoliopsida; order Asparagales; family Asparagaceae; genus Agave; species Agave tequilana. The sequence goes on along the minus strand of JAVJIF010012071.1, from coordinate 90,256 downwards.
TCTTTGTTTTCTTTCTTAAAATTGATTTTTGACCTGATCGGTCGACCGGGACAGTCGACCGAGTCTGTGTCAGTCTAGTCCGGTCGACCGGACCAGTCGACCGCAGTTCTGGCAGAGGCACGTATCAGTGTGCATGTCTGCCAGTCGACCGGGGCGGTCGACCGAGATATTTGTTTTTGCTCACAGGTTTTTTCAGTCCCCGCTGGCCTATAACGGTCAAATTTTGATCTACCGGTCGACCGGCCCAGTCGACCGATGTGTCCGTTGAACAGTAACGGGCAGATTTTTAGTGAGCTGTTTATTTTTGTCTTTTGTGTTTAAAAATTCGTTTAAGGATATATTTTGATTTAATTACCTCCTAAACATCAGTAATTATGTTTTATCCCTAAACCCTAACCCTCTCCTATAAATAGGGGTGTTTGGGGAGAGATTTGTTACAACAATTTTTGCTAGAAAATTCAAAAGTTTAAGGCTTTCAAAAGAGACTTGTTTCTTGGTTTTTGTGCTGAATTTCTCACTGATTTTCTGAAGGGTTTTCAAATACTCTCTGATTTAATTTTCTTTCTTCACTTACAACAAGAGCTTCATTCCTACTCAATATTCTCTAAGGACCTTTGTAAGGGAAGAGATATTTGAAAGAGAGAGTTTGTGGTCTTTTGACTACCAAGGAAATTACTTGTTCTTGAGATTATAGGAGTTGGGTACTCCATTGTATTTGAGATCTTTGTGATAGTGGAAGTGGTCGGAATACTTCTGGGGAAGGCGGGGAGTAGAGCTGGGTGCTCGAACCTCGATAACATATCCTTGTGTTTGCGATTGGTTTACATTCTTGCAATTCTTACTCTACTTTGATTGCACTTATTACTTGCTCATCATATTCATTGTCATACTTACTTGCTTGCATTCATCTTGTGATTCTTGTTTGTAATTGTTGTAGCTTTAAATTTTTATTTGCCCTTTGATTAGCATTGTCACCTATTCACCCCCCCTCTAGGTGACTTTTCAGAACTAATCATAGCTTCTCTTTGTTCCTGCAGTGCACTACACTCCTGGTCCTTTGAACAGTCTATTTGGGATGACCAGGAGATTGGACGACAATGTCAGCCTGCAATTCCAAGGGCAGGCTTCTTTGTTTAGTGAGCGGAGCTCTCTCGTTCGAGACACGCTTATTTATGGTGGGGACTAACGCACCACAAGGAGCATTCTGACTACGGCTCCCCTTGAAGATTTTGACCGTCAAACCTATAGGAAGCCCGACTTCATGTTCGGGGAAGCCGCGCCAGACCCTGATCGCCAGCTGCTGGCTGGGGAGGGCAATGGATTTTCTAGTTGGATGGCGAGAAGTTCTATCTCCCGTCTAACAAGCGGCATTTTTCTTTGTCTTCCTTCCAATGTGTGACGCAGGCTCGGAAGATGTCGTGGGAAGTGAGCCGGAGTACCGACTCCGTCCATGTAGGGAAATTGATGCTTCAGTCTCCTGGTTATGCAAGAGCGGGGCCTCCTCGTTGCATAATGGGTCTACGTCCTGGGAATGTATCGCGAGAGATCCTAGTGGGAGAAAATCCTGCGGTGGCGCTAACCTTTGGCAACCAATTCTTTAAAGTCATGGGAACTATCCGGCCACTGATTCCAGGACTCCCGGCTGGATTCACCCTCTGAAGGCATGGTGGAGGGATTTAACTGTATACATCCTCGCTTATTTCGAGGAGGATCTAGAGAGGCTGAACCTTCATGAGGCCGTCAGGGCGACCTGCTACGGCATTCCGATGAGCGTAGCGTGCTTCTACGCCATCTTCGAATTGTACTGCCCGGCTACAGGGACTTTCTTCACCCCTGTTGGTGAACTGGGTATGGCTCTGCATGAGTTGTGGGAAGTCTCTGCTCTGCCTTTGGGATCTATCCCATATGAAGAATACTTCCCGTATGAGGCGGAATTGGCACTTCTGGAGAAGCAGGAGCCCGCCTTATTTGAGACCTACGGGAGTTAATGTGCCATTTGTACATTTGCTCAAGTATGCATGGAAGCAATAAGGGAACTTCATGCAGCTTGAAGAGCTGGGGAGATTATTTGTTCCCCGATATGGAAAATACTCCTGAAGCGGCTCATTATGGAGTTGCTGACGAGGACATCTTTAGCCGGATGCAAAAGCATTCTCAAGGGGACCTGGTTATGGAAGAAGATGATGGTCCCTATGAAAAAGGCGATGTTCTTCGGAGTTTCCATCACCAGGCTCGTCGGCCGATGTCCTGGAAGGCACTGCTGGCTGGCTTCTTGACAGTCTGGCTGAAGAGGTGCGTGGTGTCGTCTTCTTCGGGTGACGTCATTCATCCGAATGTCCTGCTGCCTGCTGTTCGTCTAGTCCATAGTCGTTCTCTGGGACTTCTTCCGGCCATGGTGTGCTGTATCCAGAGAGGCCTTCGTGCCTTAACGGAGGCTTTTTACAGGTCGCCAATGACGAAGCGTGGAAAGGGGACCATTTTACCCCGCGATGGACCCAATCCCAGGATAGGTCTACCATACACTTATTTGATGGCGTGGTTCGCCCTGCACTGTCCCTCTTTGATTGAATCTGGAGAGGACCCCCCTGAAGGTGTTCGAATGGCGCTTCTCCGCCAATTCGAAGGATGTTCCTGGCAAAAGACTTACGTGGCTGAGGCCCGTAAATTGGTGCGTCGCTATGACGTCTATAGTCTTTTCCGCTGCTTCCCCCGTATTCGGGATGCAGGCTATGATGAGGAGTTCAAAGACGCGGGGGAAGGGCAGTCATCCCTGAGCTGGGAAATTTTTGAATGGCTAGTCAGCATCTGGCCCTCACTTTTATTATACCAGAGTGGGAATAGCTGCTACTTGGAGCCTTATGTTCCAAGTCGGTTTGCTCGACAGCTTGGATATGACCAACTGTATGTGGGCAACCCAAATCTCAATCTGGCTTTCATGGGGAGCCTTATTGATGGAGCCCGTGCCTGGCGATTTTTCATTGCGGGCTGTACCGAGGCGCGGGTGCGTATGCCGTTGAGGACTCCTAACCTTCTAATGACCCTGAGTTTCTGCCAGTGGTATGCGACTTCCAACTCCACACCCCTTGGATTCAATGCTAACAGTTCTGGTGTGAAGTTAATTTCTCAACGGCTAAAGCAGAAGGTCTCTGAGAGAAGGGAGGTAGGAGGGTTCGCGTCCCTAGCATAGAAGAATTTGTTGCTGTCGATGACAGCGAAGCTTCGGATGCGGAAAGTCCTCGCTTCGAAGCGGAGGCAGGTGCCGAGACTCTTGCAGCTGGTTCTGGCGTGATGGGGACAGCTCCCCCAAGACATGTAGAAGAAGCAGAGGAGGAGGATCTCGATGTTCCTTTTAAGCGCAAATGGACAAGTGGGTCTCGTAGGAAGCAGTTGGAGAAAAAGCCCCATCGCCAAGCTCCTACGGTCGTTGTAGAGGGCGAACCATCTGTGACAGTTCCTCCTCTTGCCCCAATAGTAGTTGAACCGTCAGTTACTGATCCAGCGACTGGCGAAGTTGCTCCGAATCTGGGTAAGATCAGCTCCGTCCTTGTAATATACCTTATATGTGTTTTAGGCAGCTCATCATTCGTTTTGTGGTGCAGGAACTGAGGCAGCGACAAGCCCGAGAGCTGAGGCCGTTGGAGAACAAGGGGAACATTACGATCCCCTGTTCACTTATAAAGAGGGTGATGAAGCTGGGTATTTCGTGGTCTCAGAAGGGTCCGGAGGTGATGCAGCTGAAGTTGGTCCTTCGAGTATCGGGACTTCGAGGAGAAATTCCGATACTTCTGGCTCCCTTGGGTGGACAACGGAGGGTTCGGCGAGCGAAAGCGGGCCGGCCATTCGTATTGATTCCGCTAAGGATTTTCCAATAGAGCCTGTAGAGACTGGTGTGGCCGCCAAGACGATTGAGGCGACATCATCTTTTGGTATTGCTTTGGCTTTTTTGACTTTTACCATTTGTTGTGTCCTGCCTAAACACAACTTTGTTGCAGGTGTTCCACCTCTGGGTGCGTCAAATTCAAGGGAGCCAACCGATCTTCCCGAGGGTCCAGGGGTGACATGAGCACTTCGACCGCGGCGGATGCTGCTGTGTTGGATGCTTTGTATGGTGACCTGCCCCTTTATCGGCCTGAGCCAGCCAGAGGAACAGAGATTGAAGGGACGGTAGTCACGGAGGCAACTTCACTCCCAACTATATCAACGAGTGGGGTGCCATCAGTTTTGCCAGGTGCGGAGCTGAGGGTGATTACAAGTCCTACTTCCCCAACGCTGGTGGTTAAGCCTGCTGTCCAGGAAATGGTCACTAGTCCTACCTCGGTTGTGGCTAGTGTATTGGTTTCAATGAGGACTCCGCCAAGATCACCGATGACATGCCATGCTGCTGCAGCCAGTGTTCCCACTGTTGCTTCCACAGTAATGTCAACAAGGCCGGTGGAATCTTCTGGGGCTGCCCGTCTGCCAGGAGTGGCTGAGGCTGAAAATGAATTTGTAGCTAAAATAGTCGACAGCTTTTATAAAGGCCTAAAGCGATCCATTGATCTGGTCTTGAAAGGCTCGACTATGCCATTTTCTACTTTAAAGGTGGTCCTCTCCCGAAGCATTGAGAATATCCGAGACTTTGGAGGGGATAAGCAGGCCGTCGCATTGGAACTTCTGGTAGACCAATTTGAGAGGGACGTGGAAGAATGGCGCCGTCTCAGCCGTTCGAACTTGGAGTCTTCAGTTGATGAGCAGCTTGCGCACCTTATCGCTCAAATGCATGAAGCCCATCTCGCCGCTCAGGAAGCAGCTAAGGCTATTTCTTTGGACTTGAAATCCTTGGAGACAAGGAAGATAGAGCTCGGGGACGCTATCGATGCTTCTAGCAGTGCTCTTCTTGACGCTGAAGATAAAATTAAAAAGGCCAAGGAGATGATCAGGAAGGCAAATCTTCTCTTATCCAAGGTTGAACCTGTACGTCTTGAAGAGATTGTGCGGCTTGAGCAACTCAAGGCTCAGAGTGATGAGCTTTCGCGGCAAGAGCTAGCTCAAAGGGCACCTTGACTGAAGTTGAATCTCGCTTGGCCCAGACGGCGAGTTTTAATGAGGCTGAGCTAAGGTCGCAGGCTCTTGTGAGGGTCGCCGATGACAGGGAGGCAAGGCTGGCCTTTCTTGAGGGACGGATCAAATCTTATGATGCACGCTCATAGCTTGTAACATATGTGCCTTCATGTATCCCTTCTTCTCAGACTTAATAAAAATAATTTTGTTTTGACTCCCTGTCGAATCTCCAACTTGTTTTATCTGCTAGATTGTCGTTTCCAAGTTGTATTGCAGTCACTTGAGAACATAGTCCTTACTGGATTGAATAATGAGACTTGGCTATCTGTCGGTTCAGAGGTCGCAATGACATAACCGATTGAGAAGCCACTAGGCTCAAAGTAGTCCTTGTCGGACTAAAAAATGGGGCTTGGCTATCGGCCAGTTCAGAGGTCGCAATGACATAACTAGTTGAGACGCTACCAAACTCAAGGTAGATGATACTTATCTTTTGTAAATGTCAATAAGTATCGAGACCTGTCTTTTGTAAATGTCAACAAGTATCGAGACCTATCTCTTGTAAATGTCAACAGGCTCAAAATTGAGTCTTGGCTGTCTGTCGGTTCAGAGGTCGCAGTGACATAACCGATTGAGACGCCACCAAGCTCAGGGTTGGTGATACTTATCTTTCGTAAATGTCAATAAGTATCGAGACCTGTCTTTTGTAAATGTCAACAGGCTCAAGGTTGAGACTTGCCTTTTGTAAATGTCAACAAGCTCGAAATTGAGACTTGGTTGTCTGTCAGTTCAGAGGTCATAATGACATAACCGATTGAGACGCCGCCAAACTTAAGGTTGGTGATACTTGTCTTTTATAAATGTCAACAAGTATCGAGATTGAGACTTGGCTATCTGCTAGTTCAGAGGTCGCAATGACATAACTGATTGAGACACTATCAAGCTCAAGGTTGGTGATACTTATCTTTTGTAAATGTCAATAAGTATCGAGACCTGTCTTTTGTAAATGTCAAAAGGCTCAAGGTTGAGACTTGCCTTTTGTAAATGTCAACAAGCTCGAAATTGAGACTTGGCTGTCTGCCAGTTCAGAGGTCGCAATGACATAACTAATTGAGACGCTACCAAGCTCAAAGTTGGTGATACTTGTCTTTTGTAAATGTCAACAAGTATCGAGACCTGTCTTTTGTAAATGTCAACAGGCTCAGATTGAGACTTGGCTGTCTGCCGGTTCAGAGGTCGCAATGACATAACCGATTGAGACGCCACCAAGCTCAGGGTTGGTGATACTTATCTTTTGTAAATGTCAATAAGTATCGAGACCTGTCTTTTGTAAATGTCAACAGGCTCAGGGTTGAGACTTGTCTTTTGTAAATGTCAACAAGCTCGAAATTGAGACTTGGCTGTCTGCCAGTTCAGAGGTCGCAATGACATAACTGATTGAGACACTACCAAGCTCAAGGTTAGCCTTTATGGGGCTAAAAGGGTAATACTTGTCTTTTGTAAATGTCAACAAGTATAAGTGAGACCTATCTTTTGTAAATGTCAACAGGCTCGAAATTGAGACTTGGCTGTCTGCCAGTTCAGAGGTCGCAATAACATAACTGATTGAGATGCTACTAAGCTCAAGGTTGTAATGAAATTTGGTAAAAGGTCTCGTTTTCGTGGGGAGAAACGAGGAAATCACTGTCATAGGTTTAATGTTAACATAACAGCGAAATGTATGTATGGTCTTATCATTCTATGGATGAGAATTAGTAAGTGATTTTGGAGGTCTCGTTTTCGCGGGGAGAAATGAGGGAATCACTGTCATAGGTTTAATGTTTACGTAACAGCGAAATGTATATGTGGTCTTACCATTCTATGAATGAGAATTGGTAAGTGATTTTGGAGAGGGAATCAAATGGGAACAGGTCCCTTAGGATTTTTAGCAAATCCTCAGCTGTCAACGGGTTTGATATGCCTTTACCAACTACCATTTGAATAGGGCTAGCCATGCTATTTCCCTCAGCATGATGAGTTGTCGAGGACTTATGTTGGGCTTAAAGGCCAACATTTTCCTCTATCTTTAATCGTTAAGGATATTGGATCATCTGGTTAGCGTATGTGTAACCTTGATTCTCCTTTGAGAAAATCAGTATATGACCAGGTTCCTACTAGTGTATGATCTCGCTTGAAGGAAGAGAAAGGCTCTCTTTGCATGTACCTTGGACAAAAAGGTCATGATCAGAGGTGTAATGTTAACTTGATCATGAGAAGGATCCTTAATCAAGGATAATACTTCTTTAAGAACTTGCCATTGATCGGCATCATGAGTAAATCGCCATCTGAAGTCATGAGGCGGTATGCTCCATTTGAATAGACTGTTTCTATTACAAACGGTCCTTCCCATTTAGGCTGAAATTTGCCTTTGATCTTGTGCGTCATAATCATCGGTCGTCTGACGGCTAAAACCAAGTCTCCTTTCTGGAAGACTCTTTGTTTGACCTTCTTATTGAAGGCTTTTGAGATTTGAGCTTAATACAACTCGATATGCTGTTGAGCTTGTAGCCGTTTCTCATCTAGGCTTCGAGCTCTTGAAGATGTAATCGATCATTGTCCTCTGATGTGATCTTAGTCATTAGAGCGACTCGCAATGACGGCATCTGGATTTCTAACAGGATGACTGCTTCACACCCGTACACCAGAGAAAAAGGCGTATTGCCTGTCGGGGTCCGAACCGCGGTTCGGTAGGCCCAAAGACATTCACCAAGCTTTTCGTCCCAATCTCGCTTATTCGAGGAGACGAACTTCTTAAGTAACTTGATGATTGTTTTGTTGAATGCTTCAGCCAAGCCATTAGCGGCGGGATTATAGGCAGTTGAAGCCACATTCTGAATTCGGTATTTATCACAGAACCGATAGAATACTTGGCTTATGAATTGGGGACCGTTATCATGGATGATCCGCCTAGGGACACCAAAGCGATGGAAGACAGGTGTTTGGTGAAATTATCCATATTAGAGGTTTTAACTTCAACCAGTGGTATAGCTTCTGTCCACTTTGAAAAGTAATCGGTTATTGCCAGGATAAACCGGTGTCCTTTTGTCGAAGAGGGGCTGATTGGCCTACGACATCGATTCCCCATACTTCAAATGTCCATGAAGCAACAGTTGGGTGGAGCAACTCCGAGGGCTGGTGTATGAAGTCCGCATGGATTTGGCATGTTTTACACCTTCGTGCATATTGGATGGCATCGACTATCGTCCAATAGTATCCAAGCCTATGCAACCTGTCTTTGAGTTTTGGACCTGGCTGATGAGCTCCGCAAATGCCGTCGTATGCTTCTTTAAGCACTTCCTGTGCCTCTGAATTAGAAAGGCAACGGAGGAGGACACAGTCATATGAACGACGGTAAAGTGTCTTCAGAGTTGGATCATAGTAGAAACGGAGAGACCTTCGTCTGATAGATGCCGCTTCTTTAGGATCGTCTGGCAGCAGACCATGTAAAGCGTAGTCGATGAGAGGAAATCGCCAATCTCTCAGCTCAAGATCCATGGAGACATTATAGACTTCTTGGGTTCTTAACATATGCTTAGTGATTGTTCTACATATTTACATATTTTACCACTTCCATACTATGCATTTTGTAAATAAAATGTGATTTCTTACCCATTTTCTCTCTATTTTTACAGGTCCACAACTTAAAAGAGAAAAAGCCAATTAATCACTTTAATTAGCAATAATTAAAGTGATTAAATCCATAATCCCAAAAGAGCCAAGATTTGAATCTGAATTCAGTTGAGATCTGCGCGCCCATTGGATCTTCCAGAAGGCCACGTGGATAACCACCTAGCTACTAGATCGTAACAGAAAATCTGGGCTCAACGGCCCAGATTTTGCCGCCAAAATGGGGATTTTCCCGCGGATCTGCGGCCGTTTGGAGGCCGTTGGAGCCCGGATTTTGTGGTAACGGCCAGGACTCTCGAAGCTTCTCACTTATGGCTATAAATAGAGGACCAGGTCTGCACACGCAAAACAGAGAAGAGAGAGAAGAAAATAGGGGAAAATTCTTGTATTTTTGTTTTCTCCTAGGTTTTTAGACTTCATCTTCTTCCTCCTAGAGATCTTGACAAAGTGAGAGAGAGAGTGCTGTTTGAGAGCTTGTACCAAGGAAGCGACATTCTTGTGGCCAAGGATTAATCAAAAGAGCTCCATTCATCTCTTTGCAAACTCTAGTATGCTTTACTTTACCTTGCTTTAAATTCTTGCTTTGATTCTAGTTCATCTCTATTGTTTGTGTTTTGTTGCTTTACTTCATGAATAGTTGTGTTGTTTTTAGTGTAATGGCTAGCTAAATCTTTATTGCATGGCTAGCCAAGAACTTGCCTAGCTAACTTCTATCTCCTTGGATGATGCTATTCTTTATACTTGCATTGTGATCACTTCTATAACTTACCAAGAAAGTAGAGTTGATTTCTCTTGGCAATTGCTTGTTCATACCACCTATGACTCATGTGTTCCTCATTTAGAGCCTTGTCTAGAACAAGAGCCTTTGATGGAACATGAAGATGGTTCACCTACATATGCTACTTGTAAGAACAACTTCTCTACTTCAAGCTATTAGTTGTTGTTATGTCTTGAATGTTTGAATGAACGTTGTATCTTCTTTTTAGCATCCTTGAGTGTCACTTCTAGATTTCATCAATTGAACATCTATCTAAGAGAGCCAATGACTCATTGTGAGGCTTCAAGCTAGAACAAGAGAACACTCATCTTCAAGAAGGTAAAGAACTTGAACAAACAAGCAAGTTATATCAATTGCCAATGAGTCAATACAAGGCAATAAAGCATCACCATTGAGTATAGTAAGTTAGCAATGAGGTAAAGTTAGCTAGCCATGTATCTTATCATCTAAAAGTTTTTCCAACACTTTCTTTACTAGTTTCTCTTTCTTTACAACACACTTCACTCAAGTTCTTTTTGGTTTCTTTTTCCATGATGCACACAACCACCACTTCTTTTCTTCTTGCACTTGTGTAATTACATAGAAGATTCTTCGTCTTCTTGCTTCACTTGAAAACCGTAACGCTTCCATCGCTAGCTCTCCCGGAAGATCGACCCGGTATAGCCATTTACTATATCGGAAATTGGAAAGAGTCTATTGACCTTTAAATACATTTGAGGAGTAAACAAGCACCAAGGTTAACTCTAAACTTCTCCTCCTTAAACTGAATACTTGTGCAAGAACTCTACATTACTCTTTCCCAATCAAATTTTTGGCGCCGTTGCCGGGGAGAGCAACAGTTTATAGTTGAAAAGTGAAGAACTAATACGAAGTCTCTTCTCTGTTGCAGGTTACAGGTTGAAGAAACAGCAAAATTTGCATAGCAGTGACATATAAGTGGACCTGGGCCTCTGCTCTCGAAAGCAGAGACCAGGATCCCTCCAAATTGCCGCAATTTCTGGGCTTTTGCCGCAGATTTGCGGCAAAGAGGAGATCACTACTGACCATTTTTCTGCAGGGCCTGCTTCTCTGCAAAATACAGCTGCTGCTATATTTTAAATCTTGTTTGCTTCACCTGATATCTGCTAATCAACAGTAAATAATTTGTTGCAAAAGTTAAAAATTGTTTAGACATTTGTATCTCTAGGCACGTGTCTTTCAATTTCTTTACTTTTACTGTTGAAGAGTGCGTGGGACAAGGTACGTAAGCATAGCATATAGACTAGGACTCACTCATTGTTTGATTTAATAACGCTTTGAGTGAACCTTGTTTGTTGATATCGTACACTTGCACTAATTGATTCTAAGGGCAAATCCCATAAAAAAGATAAGGTGGGGATTTTATCACCCCTTCCTTAGCCCACAAACCATTTTCCCCACGTACTCACAATCCTAAGCTTCTAAATAAAAAAAATAGACGTTGGCCCTAGGGACATCCGGACTCACTTAGGAGATTATCCTAAGGGGGAAAAGTGTTGGAAAGTGACATTTGTAAAATCAGTGTCTAGGAAAGGGGTTGAGGGCCGAAAGCCCGAAGGTTGCTGGTTACTTAATTAAGGAACGTCTCTGACGGAAAACCTCCCACCAACCTTACCCTTCCCTGGCTGATTTGCTTATAGTCAGAGTCTACACCGAACCTCCTGTGGACGATCTAAAGTTAGGAGTCGTCTAGGTCCAGGAAACCTAGAAAGCTTGGATTGATTTTCTTTTCTTGATTGTTATTTTTCATTTTTCGCTTGTGTGAAAGGTGCACGTTGATTGTGTAATTGTATGCAAGAGTGGTATCGAGATCCGAATTCTGCGAGGCTTGTAAGAACTTTTACACTGCCACATACACCACCACTCGACACAATTCCAATCATGACGAACAACGTATCGTTGCAAGACAAGTTCTATCCTATCCGCACATCACTTCCATCTTGTATTCTCCTCCCAAATACTAATGGAAATAATTTTGAGTTGAAGCCCCAGTTCATAAACACACTTCCACGATTCCATGGCCTTGAATCTGAGGATGCATACTTCTTCATCCGAGAGTTTGAAGAAGTATGCCTTATGATGAGGATTTCCCAGCTTACCGATGATGCTGTCAGACTTAGATTCATCCCCTTTGCACTTAAGGATATCGCTAAGAAGTGGCTTTATAATCTCCCAGTTAGCTCCATTTCTTCTTGGGATGATTTTGTTAAGGTCTTTCTTAAAAGTTTTATCCTATCCATAAGACAGCCATTATGAGGAAGAATATAATGCAGTTCAAACAAGAAGCCAATGAACCATTTTAAGAAGTATTTTGAGCGCTTCAAAGACCTAGTAGCCCTGTGTCCCCATCACGGTATAGAAAAATGGCGCCAGTGCCAGATTATCTATGATGGGCTTGATTATCAGACTAAGACGCTCCTTGAAACCATGTGTCAAGGAGAATTCTTAAAGAAGGATGAAGATCAGGGTTGGGATCTTTTTGAGGCCTTAGCGGAAAAGACAATCCAGTGGGAGTCATGTCCTGAGAAACCCACACCCACAACTCCCAGAATTGGTTTACATTCTATAGGATCCTCGATAGCTGCAGAAGCTAAGATAACTCAGTTGATGAAGAGGATTGAATTGCTAGAGTTCAGGGAAAACTCTGCTGTGAATCAGGTCAACCTATCTGTGGATAATCTGGGTTGTACCTACTGCCATGATCTGAATCATCTGTTTGAGGAGTGTCCAGTTTATCAAACTCAAATGTTTCAGGAGAGTACAAATGTCGCGTACACCAGACCCGCTTACAATCCTTACTCCAAAACCTATAATCCTGGATGGCGTAACCATCCAAACTTCTCTTGGAGTCAGTCTGGACCTGAGCAGCCGAGACAACCATTTCCACAACAATACCCTGCTCAGTCTCATCCACCGACTTATCACCAGAACCCATCAAATGTTCATTCATACCAGAGCCCCCCAAGATTCCAATCATATCAAAATCCTGTGCCATACCAAGCAAATTTTCAGCCCCAGTATCAACATCATCCACCACCCAATCCTTCAGACAAAAGACTTTCTGATTTGGAGAAAATGATAGAGACCTTATCTAAGAACCAAGCTTTTATGATGAACAATCAGCAGCAGGACATGAACAAATTGCAAATCCAGATAGGGCAGTTGGCTAACTCTTTTACTGAAAGGCAAAAAGGAATGCTGCCTAGCCAACCTGTACCAAATCCCAAAGCCCATTTTCCTCTGCACGAAGTTGAAGACTTGGGACCCAGCCAAAGCCAATGCCAAGCCATTCAAATCCTTAGATCTGAGAAACATGTAGATAATAAGGTATCGAATCATTCTCCCAAATCTATGTCACAACCATCACCTTCTGTTCCAATTCAGCCCTTGCAAGACAATCCTTCATCAAGCACACAACCATCCACGTCCCAATCTAAAGGAAAAGAGAAAGTTGATGAGCAAACATATAAGCCTGTTGTCCCATTCCCAAATAGGCTTACAAATCATAAAATGAATGCTCACATGGAGAAGATAAGAGAGATATTTAACCAAGTACAAATCAATGTCCCTCTCTTAGATGCCATTCAACAAGTCCCATCCTACGCCAAGTTTTTGAAAGAAATGTGTACTAAAAAGAGAAAAGCAAATGTCCCTAAAATGTCTTTTTGGCTTCCAACTTAAGTGAACTGCTCAATGGTCCGATCCCTGTGAAGTACAAAGATCCAGGGAGCCCTACCATTTCTTGTATCATAGGGCAGACCACCATAAATAGGGCTTTGCTAGACTTGGGTGCGAGCATCAATCTTCTCCCCTTTTCTGTCTATCAGCAGTTAGGGTTAGGCAACCTTCGTCCTACCCAGATGACTATTCAGTTGGCTGACCGCTCTGTAAAAATTCCAAAGGGAGAAATTACAGATGTTTTGATACGGGTCGGGAATTCATTTACCCCGTGGATTTTGTTGTTTTAGAAACACAACCTGTACAAAATCATAGAGCGCAAACACCCGTCATTCTTGAACGTCCTTTCTTAGCCACTGCGAATGCGATAATCAATTGTAGAAATGGATCAATGCGGCTGACGTTCGGAGATATGACGAAAGAGGTGAATGTCTTCCATCTGGGGAAGCAGCCAAGGGATGTGAGCAATGAGTCTTTTGATGTGAACTTGATAGAGGGGTTAACCAGCGAACATGTGGAGGAGGTTGAGTATGAGTCTGAAGAAGAGTTTGAGTTGGAGTCGGATGACCTAACTCTTGATCAGATTGTTGGATCAACTGTTGAAAGGACTACTAATTCCACACCTATTCTTCCTTGCACCATGAGCAACCTGTTATAGATCCTGTCCCTTTTTCTGAGCTTAAGGCTTTTCCCAATCATCTCAAGTACAAGTACTTGGATGAGGAGGAATCTTTTCCTGTAATAATTGCATCCAATCTTACTGAGCAACAAGAAGAGGACCTTCTGACTGTGTTAAGGGAAAATAGAGAAGCCATTAGTTGGACAATGGTTGATATCAAAGGGATTAGTCCTTCCATTGTTCAACATAGAATTCATCTGACGGAAGATGCTAAGCTGAAAAGAGACTCACAGCGGAGACTTAACCCAATTATGCAAGAAGTTGTTAGATCTGAGATTTTGAAACTATTGGACAATGGGATTATCTATCCCATATCTGATAGTCAATGGGTAAGTCCAGTCCACGCTGTGCCTAAGAAAGCTGGATTTACTGTGGTGGAGAATGAGAATAAAGAATTGATACAAACACGTCTTCCAACGAAGATTCGAGTTTGTATTGATTACAGGAAGTTAAACACCGCCACACGTAAGGACCACTTTCCACTTCCATTCATCGATCAAATGTTGGAGAGATTGGCGGGACACGAGTATTACTGTTTCCTGGATGGATATTCAGGATATAATCAAATTCCAATCGCTCCCGAGGACCAAGATAAGACTACCTTCACCTGTCCCTTTGGAACATTTGCTTACCGAAGGATGCCCTTCGGTCTATGCAATGCTCCAGCAACGTTTCAACGTTGCATGTTGAGCCTGTTCTCGGACATGGTGGAGAATTTTTTGGAAATTTTTATGGATGATTTTTCGATCTATGGGGATTCCTTTGAGCAATGCTTGTACCATCTGAAGCTGGTTTTACAACGATGTATGGAGAAGAATTTGACACTTAACTGGGAAAAGTGTCATTTCATGGTCAAGCAAGGAATCGTACTTGGGCACAAGGTATCAAGCATAGGAATCGAGGTAGACAAGTCTAAGGTGGAAGTCATAACGAAGCTCACTGAACCTACATCTTTAAAGGACATTAGATCATTCTTAGGGCACGCTGGTTTCTATAGACGATTCATTCAAGGATTTAGCAACATTGCAAGACCCTTGACAAATCTCTTAGGGAAGGATGTACCCTTTATCTTTGATGAGGAATGTCAAAAATCATGGAGAGAGCTTAAGAATAGACTTGTCTCAGCACCGATCATCTCTGCACCAGATTGGACCAAGCCGTTTGAGATTATGTGTGACGCCTCTGACTTTGCTATAGGCGCTGTTTTAGAACAGCGTATTGATAATAGGCAACACGTAATCTATTATGCTAGCAGAACGCTGAATGATGCCCAACTCAATTATACAACTACTGAAAAGGAATTTTTAGCAGTTGTCTTTGCGTTTGAGAAATTCCGTCAATATCTGCTAGGGTCCAGGACTATAATTTTTACTGATCACTCCGCCCTAAAATACTTGATGCAAAAGAAGGATGCTAAGGCAAGACTGATTAGATGGATACTTCTTTTGCAAGAGTTTGATTTGGAGATTAAAGATAAAAAGGGCGTTGAAAACGTGGTAGCTGATCATTTGTCGAGAATCCCGAATGCACCTAAGGAGAGTATACCTATTAATGACAATTTCCCTGACGAACACATTTTTGGGATATGTGGAGAACCCTGGTATGCTGACATTGTAAATTACCTTGCTACCAGGCAAATACCTTCTCATTGGTCAAGTCAGGAAAAATATCGTTTTCTGCGTCAAATGCGGTTCTTCTTTTGGGATGAACCGTATTTATTCAAATACTGTCCTGACCAAATCATACGTAGATGCCTTCCTGAGGATGAACATCAGAGCGTTTTGACATTCTGTCACAAGTTAGCTTGCGGTGGACATTTTGGTCCACGGAAAACTGCTGAGAAAGTGCTCCAGAGTGGATTCTACTGGCCCACTCTCTTTAAGGATGCATATAATTTCTGCAAGCTTTGTGATAATTGTCAAATGACGGGTCATATTACACAAAGAGACATGATGCCCCTCACACCCATCTTGGAAGTCGAAATTTTCGACCTCTGGGGCATCGATTTTATGGGACCCTTTCCTCTGTCCTACGGTCACCAGTACATTTTGGTAGCCGTAGATTATGTTTCCAAGTGGGCTGAAGCTATTCCAACACGGACAAATGACAACCATATTGTCATTAAGTTTTTAAGAGAAAACATCATCTCTCGCTTCGGAGCCCCCGTGCGATAATAAGCGATAATGGGAGTCATTTTTGCAATAGGGCTTTTGAAGCCTTGATGCGTAAATACTCTATCACTCATAAGTTGTCCACGGCTTATCATCCTCAAACCAATGGGCAAGTTGAAGTTACGAATAGACAGATAAAACTCATTCTGGAGAAAACTGTAGGACAGAACTGTAAGGATTGGTCCATCAAACTCATTGATGCCTTATGGGCATACAGGACCGCCTACAAAACTGTCCTCGGTATGTCTCCATATCGAGTTATATTTGGAAAACCTTGTCACTTGCCCGTTGAACTAGAACACCGAGCTATGTGGGCTTTAAAGCAGCTGAATTTAGATTTGGATAAAGCTGGTGTTCTAAGGAAATTGCAGCTATCCAAGCTTGAAGAGTTAAGAAACGAAGTATACGACAATGCTCGGATCACCAAGCACAGAACCAAGCTTTTTCATGATAAGTCTATTCACCGGAAAATTTTTGTCGTAGGACAAAAGGTTCTGTTATACAATTCAAGACTCCACCTTTTCCCTGGTAAGTTGAGAACCAGGTGGTCAGGGCCTTTCATTGTTCACAAAGTCTTTTCCCAAGGTGCAATTGAGATTCTTGACCCAAATAATGGCAACACATTCACTGTGAACGGTCAACGTCTAAAGCCATTTCTTACCACGGAAGTTATGTCACACGAAGTTCACGAATTGGATCTTTTCGATCCAGTTTATTTGTGACAATTCCATCTGTATATTTTCCCGTGCATTTTTCCTGCATATCATTTTGGGATCACACTTGTAAATAATTTTCTTTTACATTTTTTGTAAATAATAAATAAATAAAAAATATAATAAAAAGAAAAAAATTAGGGATTTTTGTACTTATAAAAAGTTTCACATTCCTAGGATTTTCTCTTCCCTAGGATTCCATGCATTTCCAAACTCCTTTGACCTAGGGTTGTAATTATATCTTTGACCTAGGGATAAATTTGGAAATCCCATTTTCACTCCTTCCTATAAATACTCTCCTCACCTATTTTTCTCCCTCAAACGCAGAATCCCTTTAGATCTAAACTTCTTCTTCCAAAGCCAACCTCTGCCGATTTTCTCTTCACCAGATCCTTCAGATCTGCCGCAAAAACCCCTGTCTGGCCGAAATTCCACAGCACTCCGGCCATCTCTGGTGCCCAGAAAAATTTTGGTCGGCTGATTTCCTCTGTTGGTGGCAGATCCAGAGCAACTCTTTCAAACTCTGTCCCAAGTGCCTTCTGTACTACTGTTTTGGATTTCCCCCTACGATCTCCGGGGGTGGTTTGCAATTTTCTCTCTCAAAATCCTTTGCTTTACAATTCATTAGCATATATGGCACCAAATTTATATGTGGAGAGGGATTTTTCAGTACTTATGAATGAAAGTGGGGGATATGGGCACATTTTTGTGGACAGAATACGTTCATGGAGTTGGTACTCTTTAGTTTATGATAACAGTGACCACAATACATACTATTGCCCTGAGCTTGTCACTACATTTTACAATGCAATTGATTCTGCATCTGTGCACCATGACACGTACCAATTTGTATCTCACATGCCATTTGGTGACATCTTTGTCACCATTTCACTTATTGCTGAATGCACTCATGTCCCCAGTTATCCCCACCATAGCGACCCTCTTCCATTAATAGATTACATGCCCATCATGGGGGCTCGCTGTACAATTCAGGATCGTGGGCTCAAAGCCAACACGACCTTTCGAAATGTTCATTGCATTGGACGCTGGGTCCAACGCAACATTTTTGGAATTGAGCACCAATCTTCCTTTAACAGACCCGTGTTACAAGTAATTCATGATTTAATCACACACAACCACACGGTCTGTTTGAATAGGGCCATCTTCCGTGCCATTCTTGATAATTCCTCCCGCACTCGAGGTGCGAAGCATTCCCATGCCATATTAATCACACGTCTGTGTAAACATTTCCTATCAGACGCTGTCTTTAATTCATTTGACCAAGTGCCTGTTACTGTAGAGAGGCCCTCAAGCTCGTATAATGGCTGCTTGCACGCACTTTGGACACCTATTGCTCAGCCTGAAAATGAACCTGTGGAGCTTGATTCGGAGGAAAGTTTGGAAGAAGTTGATGAGCCTCAATTTTGGAGGCAGGAACCCCCCACTGATACACGAGCCTTCATGTCCACCATCTGGAAGGGCATGAAGAAGATTTTCAAGGGGCAGGTCCGGCTTAGGAAGAAGGTCGAGGAGCAATCCTCTATACTAAGTAGTCTGGAGGCCGCGTTGAGGAGATCACAGTCGGCTGGACCTAGCACCACCGCGGGTCCAAAACGACAAAGGGAGTAGTTTTGTCCTTTACCTATTTCATGCATCATTTCATATCGCATACATTGAGGACAATGCATGAGATAGGTATGGGGGGGTAGATGCTGACATAGGATTTTTCATTTTATTTTTAGGATTTTTCATTTTCTTTTTAGGTTTTTTTTTACTTTTCTTTGTAGATTTTCTATTTTTCTTGTTAGATTTTATTAGATTTTCTATTTTTCTTGTTAGATTTTATTTTCTTTTAGAAAAATAAAAAATATATATAAAAAAAAACTTTTTGAAATAAGAGACAAAGTTTTGATCTATTTTTAAGAAAATTAAGATGTATCTTAGAAATAAGAAAGCCTTAATTATGACATCTTAAACCTAGTTGAAATAATAGATCTTGTTTGAAATTATAGGCTAAGTAAAATTAACTATGGAGCGAAGACTAGGATTAAGTTTTGTGTTTATTTTCTTAGGATTTAGGCTCTTTGTTAGCTAGCACAAAAGTTGTAATCTTGTTATTTACTTTGTAGTCCAGTATCAAAACTTGTGAGAGAGAGGAATTGAGTGCTTGCACTTGAAGATTGAAGTGACGTCAATAAAAAAGTCAAGCCAAGTTTTCTTCCACTTGCAGTATGGTATGGTTTGCATTATGTCTATGTTTTCTTCTTCTTTTTCTATGGATAACTAAACGGTTTTCTGGGCTAGCTATCATAACTCTCTCTTGTTCTTCTTCTCTTCCGTTTTTAAAAGAAAAAGACCCAATGAGTAATATGCATGCCTCACTTAAAAGCCTTTCTTTTTGAAAGTGTTCTTGAAGGCACATGAGGATGGGTTTGGTTTGTTGAATTCTCACTTCTTTTATGAACATCTTTTGAATTATTTTTACTTCATTCTTGCTTCTTCGCGCTTGATGTTTTAATATTCAATTCTAACAATTTCTTGAAGAAAAGACCCAACTCTTCTTACCATCTTATGTGCTTTACTTAAAGCTTTCTAAAAATTAACTTTAAGTTTTGCAAATGATCACTTGAGGCACTTAACATTTCAAGAGAAGAACGAACAATTGAGTAGTGAGATAGTGAGCCCAGATTTGCTTTCTTATTATAAAAACAACCAAAACAATTCTCAAGCTTTCTAAATCACCTTCTCCAAAACCTTTTCTAAAAGTTGCAATTTTTCTTTTAATCATCTCTTTCTTTCCATTCTCTTTTTCATAAAAAAACGAACACAATTCCCTGTTTCTAAATGATTCACCGAAAAGCTTCCATCGCATCCCTCCTTGTGGACACGACCCGTTAGCCACAAGCTACACGGTAAATTCTTAAACTCATTGATTGTTCTTTCTTTTAGCAATCAATTAGTATCTAAAATTTCATATTTCATACCACATCTTCATATTTATTTAATATTAAATTCTATTAATAATACCTCTCTTGCATGTTTCTAGGTCCATGGCATGAAATGAAGAAAAAGACCTAAAATCACTATTTAATTGGTGATTAAAAGCCTACAAGATAGCCATTGACTTTGGAGGGTGGTTTCATCAAAACCAGGGGCCTAAAACAAGAAACCGGGATATGCAGCTGACAGGCGGATAAGCGGGCAGTGCGTAGCAGGCAGCACTGCGCGCGCCGCCCTGGTATAGCCGCAAAAATGCGGCTCTGGCCTCGTTTTCGCAGCCATACTGGCACGGTCGCGCCAGTACTTTGGGCCAGGGTTTGCCCCTGGCCCCTTCCTTCTGGTGACTATAAATACCCCCTTTGGGTTCCTTAAGAGAGATATCTGGAGAGTTTAGGGTAGTTTTCTTCTCATGTTTTAGTTTAGGGTAGTTTAGGCTAGTTGTTCTTCTTTCTCTTTGTTTTTTTATTTCTTGTAGATCTCGTAATAGGAGAGAGAGTGGTACATAATTGGAAAGCAAGAGTGCTTATAATAGAATGTGACAATCTATGAAAGGTTCTCTCCTTATCTTTCTTTATTTTCTTCTCTCTAACTCCTTTTACATGTCTAGCTAATTTTCTCTCATGGAAATTAACTACTAACCACTAACTTGCTAACTTCTTACTTGATAATCCACATGAATCTAATAGCCTCTACTTGGCCTTGCTCTTGCAAGAGCATTTGATGGCTCATGATGATGGATTCTAACACTCTAACATTCTAACTCTCTAACAAGCTTTTTAGCCTGATTAATACACAAAAGTGCATATTTTACATCATAACTCCCATACATATTACAAATAAATATGTGATTTTTACTCCTCTTCTCTACATATTTGCAGGTACACACTTAATGGAGAGATATCCAAATAATCACTTAATTAACACTAATTAAGTGATTAATCCAAGATTAAAGATAAAGCCAAATTCAAATCCAGATCCAGAAAGATCCGCGCAACAAACGAAGATTCCAGATATACCACGTGGCTAACCTCCTAACAAACAAATCCTACCAGAAAATCTGGGCTCAACGGCCCAGATTTTGCCGCCAACTTGCAAGATTCTCCAGATCTGGCGGCAGTTACAAGGAGATTTGGCCTCGGATTTTGCACCAACAAACTTGCTTCTGGATCCTTCATCTTGGGCTATAAATATGTGACCTTGGACCTACGAGCTGAAACTGATCAGAGAAGAGAGGAGATTAGTTCATTAGTTGTAATTTTCATGTATTTTCTCTTTAGGTTTTTGTTCTTGTAGTCCCTCTTCTCTATCCCTAGATTTCATTACAAAAGAGAGTGATTGTGAGGGAGAGAGCTTGTATAATCAAGGGTGACACTTGAAGCTATGCAAGGATTGATCCATCCTCCATTCCTCTACTTGAGTTTGATTCTAGTTCTTGTGCTTTCTTTACATGCTTTCTTACTTGCTTTGTTTAATTCTTGCAATTTACTTCTAGATTTGTTTAGTTTTGTAATGGCTTCTTGTAGCTAGATTTTCATTCCATGTACTAGTTCACCACTAGCTTAGCCACTTCAATAACTCTTGGGTGTTTGCTTTTGTTAATCTTGCAAGTGTATGATCTTCTCTTCTCCGATGGTTAAACCACCATCTTGCAAATGAGAAAGTAATTAGGTCAACACGTGAGAGGAATTCTAAGCCTATGGAGTGACAACATTAGGCAAAGCTTTCATTATCAAGGAGTTTGGTAAGCTTTGGCAAGCTAGCAAGGTAATCTAGTCTTGGATCACTTTCTTTAAGTTTTCTTATTCTTTTCTTGTGAATACAATATCCACATCACTTCTTGATTTCTTTTCCACTTCCACATGAACATATCCATCTTCTTTTGGTTTCTTTTGCATTTGCTTCATTAAGTTTATAAGTAAGAGAAGAATACTAGTTTTATCACTTCACTACCATACGTTAAAGCTTCTATCGCGAGCTCTCCCTGAGATCCGACTCGGTATAGCTCTATGCTATAGCGGAGACAAGAAAGGGTACATCAAACACATTTACTACATAATTAGTACACCCTTTTCAGTCTAATCATAGCCCAAAGGCCCATTGCTCTACTTTTGATGATGATTAACTCATGTAGTTATCGTACTAATGATCTTATGTTAAATTAGTCTCAGATATTTGATCAAGATCTTAGTAGGTGTTTAGCTTCAACAAAGGATTCAAAGTCAAGTTTTGGAGCTAGCATGTGTTGATTGAAGAGCTCGCGCATTAAGATTTCATCAAGTATTCAAGAGAAGTCTAGCTCATTGGATCAAGGTTTGGACCAAGCAAAAAGGAGAAGAAGATTTTCAAGAGAAGATTTTTAAGGAGACTTATGTCATGTTTGTAAGTGTTAAGATTTATTTTTAGATAAAATATAAAGGATAGATTAGTTGTGGATTACTCAAGTTCATATACACACACATAAAATTTATATGTGTTTTCATAAAAAAATTTGAGTTTAGAAAAATATCGTTTTGGATTTATCAAAACTATTTTAGAACTTATTATCAAAAACATAGATATTCCATCTCATATGTGTAGTGGATCATATCCATACACATTAAGCTTCAAAAGTGTTTAAAATATCTTATTTTTGTATTTGGAGAAGTTTTGAAAAATCATTTTTCAATTTGGAGATTGTTTTTGAAAAATACAAATTTTTATTTAAGCCAAAATTTCTATATTACAAAAATGGTTTTAAAAGTTTGTAATATGTGTTGATTTTTAATCACACATATTTGTACTTCAAAGTATTTCAATGAATTTATTTTTGTAGATTTTTAGTAATTTATGGGATTTTATTAAAGATAAAAAGACAAAGTTTTAATCCCAAAAGATGTCTGACCTGGCCTTCTGTCGGACGGTCGACCGAGATAGAAGTCAATCGACCAGACATGTCGACCGATGTGCATAAACGTGCCAGCTATTTGGCCGGTGGACCGGCCGACCGGGCGGTCTACCGTCCAAAGAGCAGAGCTCTCTGGATCTGGCCCCGGTCGACTGGACGGTCGACCAGTGGCACAACGGTCAGAAATTTGGCCGTTAGCCGGTCGATCGGGCGGTCGACCGACAACAGCGTCAGCTGCTGATTTGGCCTCCAACGGCCATATTTTGGGAGCCTATAAATTGGGGTTCCCTTGGACTATTTTAGATACGATTTGAAGAGGGTTTTCAAGCTAGTTTTTCTCACCTCTTTTAGTATTTATCTTCACTTGTTTTAGAGCCAAAACTTCCATATCAAAAGGAGAGTTTTCAAGAGTGTTTTTCAAAGGTAATTTCTTGAGTTTTTCACCACAAAATCTATTCTAGTTTTCTTACACATACTTGAGCTTTCAATTACTATATCAATCCTATAGGGGAGTTGTTGTGAGAGTGTTTTTAGGTGATCAAAGTGTTTAAATCTCCAAGTGTTTCATCTTGTATTTGAGGAGGCGAACTTACAGGTTCGTGTTGTTTCGAGTTCTTGTGGGAGCTCGGTATAGAGGTGTGGCCTCGCCGGGCTAGTGTGCTTGCGTGAGTTTGTTCTTGCGGGAACAAGTGAGGGGACTAGTAAGTCCAAGGGTTCTAGTGTGACCTCCTTGTAGGTGTTGCGGGACTGAGTGAACCGGTGGGATCGATTCTAGTGAAAATCCTTCATAGTGTTGAAGGCGGAGACGTAGAGCATGGGTGCTTGAATCTCGAAACAAATCTTCCGTGCTTGCGATTGCTCTTTCTATCTCTCACTTGTGTTGAAATCTTGCATGCTTACATTGTTTATATCTTTATATGCTTGATATATCTTATGCTCTATTGTTATATGCATGGGATTGTTTGCTTGCACTTGTATTCAATCAAGAGAGGCATAGCGGCACCTCAACTCTTATCTAGAGGAATCTTGAGGAGATAATCCAGAGCCCTTCACCGGGAATTCGGCTACACTCTACTATTATACTTGGCGTGTTTAGCTTAATAGTTTTTAGTTTGCTTAAATAGTTTTTAATTTCACATTAATTCAACATTAGATTATCTAGTCACCTATTCACCTCCCTTATAGGTGAAACTCAATTGGTATCAGAGTTTTGTGCTCTTGATTAGGGTCTAACAACTTGAGTTAAAGATCCTCATTTTTAGCTAATCACAATATTTGTTTACACACACACATGGATTTCATCCCATGTATGACATTCTTAACATCCAAAGTTTGAAATTTAAGATGTCCATGTACCTCAAAGCCCTAGGGATTCATATTATCTTGCCACAATTAAGGATTCTTATTTTTTAAATAGCAAACATCTTAAGGGTAACACAAAAGCCAGCCATGCTTTAAAGAGTACCCTAAATGATGATTATTTATGTAGGGTTACTAACTTTGATTCGGCTTTTTGAAGTATGAAACACTCTTATCTCCCTTGGTGAACAAAAGCAATACTATGCGGGGAGTGACTCGGATGATGGAAGTGATGCTTCTAACATATGCTACATGGTCTAAGGGGATAACCCCCTTAAGGTAAATTCTGAATCCGAGCTTAATGAGGATGTTGACATGCCTGAGCTTGCATCTTTTTATCAAAAACTTCTTGAAAAGTATGATTCATTAAAAATTGACAATAATAAGTTGAAAAAGGAAAACACTTCTTTGTTAAAAGAAAATGACTCTTTTAAAAATAAATTTGCATGTATTTCAAAAGAAAATGATATTTTGAAAAAGGAGAATATTTCCTTGTCTTCTATATTAAATGATCTTTGTGAAGGAAATAATTCTTTGTAAAATAAAATTAATTTGGTGGAAAAAGAAAAAGAAATTGTTTTGAATGAAAATAACTCTTTGAAAAGAAAAAATGTTTAATATGAAAAAGAAAACATTTCTAAAAAGAAAAGGATTGTTGATTTTCATTCTTGACAAGCTCTACATGCTACTATAACTTCATAATCTAGTGTTGCATGCACCATTTTGTCTTCAGTTATTAAAAATGATATTTGTGTATTGAAGAAAAGTGTTGATTGTTTGGGCTCCACTTTGAGCCAATGTGTCATGAACCACACATGGTTGGAATCCATGTTTCGCAAGAAACATGCACTACATATTCATGCACACCATACACGACATACACATGCTCATCATGATCTCACACATGACACGATGTATGCTCATATGTACACTTGTGCAAATTGTAGACATAAGGGCCACCTTGTAAAATTTTGTTATGAAAGATTAAATATTTCAAAATTTTCAAACAAGCTTGAGTTAGGAAAGGTGCTACCCCCAAGGACCCAATAAGGTATGGGTACCAAAAATCACTCCTATTCTATTTGATGTAGGTGTGAACTCTCGCTTAACGTGAGAGTAATAGTGCCTTGATGGTGGATGTGTTCCGAGCTAAATGATGATACTTTTGGATGCATCACTTTCAAGGGAAGTTTGGTGGGAAGACCACCATGGTTTGGAGATTTAGATATTACCCCTAATGGTTTGGGTAATGATCTCTAATTCTCATGTAGTTTACATACTTTCATATTATTGATTTTTAGCATGTTTTGATTTTTCATGATTATTATATTAAATACCATACTTATTAGATTAGTGATACATATGTAGTCTTTGAGATACACCTATGTTTATATGGATTTATATTTTGTATTCTCACTTTGATTTAGCTATGTATATCCTAGCTCTAAAACTTGTGCATTTACATAATGATTATAGTGGTTTATATTTTTGTTTTTGCGCTTCATGTTTTGATTACATGTTTAGATGTAGTTTTCATTAAAACTTGTGTTTATACTTGTACAACTAATGAGCCACATTTGATTTTTGTATGTTTGTGCTTAATTGCTCATTTTACCTATTAGATGTTCTAGTATATACTAATTTTAATGATTCTTGCATTGTAACTTGTATTCCCTATTTTTGGATATGTTTTCATGATAATGTGTTTAGCTTCATGTTCATGTTAATTTTGTTTAAAACTTTAGGTATCCATGTATACCCTAGAGTCACTTGTTTTTCATGCAAATTTTATTATGGACTCATTTGTGTTTGGGATATGTTGTATACTTCTAGTTTAGACAAAACATACATATACCTTGAAGCCTCTTTAGTTTTGATAATTTTTGTGTTTTTGAGAAGGAATTTCAAATGAGCTTCATTGTCTATTTCCATGATTATGCTTTTAACATGACTCTTGTACACTCTCATTACTTTATTTTATGAGTATTTTGTTGAGCTTTTTATATCTTGAGTGTCAATTTTGTGTAAAATGCATGCTTCATGAAATATATGATTTGGTTTCATGTTTTGAAGAATTTACAACTAGTTATTTAAAAAATTATCTTAAACTAGCTCATATTCTTTAATTGGTAGTGATTTTCAAGCATGTTATATTTTCAAACTCTTATTTTTAAAAACCCTACCTTCTAAGGGCGGTTGGATAGGCGACCATGCCTTGTATGCTCAAAATGAAAAATCTTTTTAACATGTGCATGAATAGGGTGGTAGTTATGAGTTATATACATGTTCTTCATGGAATCTTATATTTGTATACTCATATTTGTTTCTTATATATGTATGCTTCAAAATCTCTAATAATATCAATTTCAATTAGTATTTTCTTTTTCATACACACACACACACATATATGTTTTGATTGTGCTTGATTTACAATATCCATTACATGTTTAAAAAGCACAATTTATGTTTAAGCTATGCTTGACTTAAATTTAAATATCAATTAATATCTTAATAAGCTTATGCATTGTTCTCTTTTAGTATCTCAAAATTTTATTTATTTATAAGTGGTATCTTAAAATTTATTTTGTTAACTTAAGAGATTTCAAAAAAAATTTTAAAGTGATTTCAAAATTTCTTGACATGTAATGCCTATATACAAGGGGAGCTTAACATCTCTTCTATATATAGATTCATGTTGAGTGTATCTTATATTGAGGAGCTTGACATCTCTTCTTTATGTGGTACACGTGTGTAGGGGAAGCTTAACATCTCCGCTTATACATTGTATATTGTGCTTTATGTGGTTAGGGTTTTGTCATCCCTTCTTCATATAATGTATGTATGGAGGGGAGCTAACTTCACGTCTCTCTTCTTCATGAATGTATATCGCATATATATCTTTATTTGATTTGTATTCACCCCTTTGTTAATGATTTGACCAAAAGGGGGAGAAAATTTTTGAGAGTTTATATATGAATATTTATACTTTTGTTTATGCATATATGTTTTGTTTATGCAAAAACGGGAGAAGAATTATGTGAGTTATGCATGTTTATCTCCTTATTTATGCATATATGTTTGTATAGTTCTGCACTTCATTGAATATATTTATGTTTATTGTTATGCATGAGTTAAGGGGGAGTTTCCATGAAGCTTAACTTTAATCCATGCATATATAACTCCATGAGTTTTGTCATCATCAAAAAAGGGAAGACTGTTGGCTCAAAGGCCCATCGCTCTAGATTTGATGGTAATTAACTTTGTAGTTATAGTACCAATGATCTGTGTTTAATTAGCCTTAGATATTTGATCAAGATCTTAGTAGGTGTTTAGCTTCAATAAAGGATTCGAAGTCAAGTTTTGGAGCTAGCACGTGTTAATCAAGAGCTGTGCATCAAGATTGCATCAAGTATTCAAGAGGAGTCTAGCTCATTGGATCAAGGTTTGGACCAAGTCAAGAAGGAGAAGAAGATTTTCAAGAGAAGATTTTCAAGGAGACTTGTGTCATGTTTGTAAGTGTTAAGATTTATTTTTAGATAAATGTAAAGGCTAGATTACTTGTAGATTGCTCAAGTTCATATACACACACACAAAATTTATATGTGTTTTCATAAGCTAATTTTGAGTTTAGAAAAATATCGTTTTAGATTTATCAAAACTATTTTAGAGCTTATTGTCAAAAACATAGATATTTCATCTCATATGTGTAGTGGATCATATCCATACACACTAAGCTTCAAAAGTGTTTAAAATATCTTGTCTTTATATTTTGAGAAGTTTTGAAAAAATCGTTTTTCAATTTGGAGATTGTTTTTGAAAAATACAGATTTTTGTTTAAGCCAAAATTTCTATATTACAAAAATGGTTCAAAAAGTTTGTAATATGTGTTGATTTTTGATCACACATATTTGTACTTCAATGTATTTCAATGAACTTATTTTTGTAGATTTTTAGTAATTTATGGGATTTTATTAAAGATAAACCGACTAAGTTTTAATCCCAAAAGATATCTGACCTGGCCTTCTACCGGTCGACCAGACGGTAGACCGAGACAGAAGTCGGTCGACCGGACCTATTGACCGATGTGCACAAATGTGCACAGCTATTTGGCTGGTGGGTCGGTCGACCGGGCGATCGACGGTCCAAAGAGATTTGCTCTCTAGATCTGGCCCCGGTTGACCGGGAGGTCGACCGGCCAGAGAGCTCTGCTCTCTGGATCAGGCTTCAGTCGACCGGTGGCACAATGGGAGACGAACTTACAGGTTCGTGTTGTTTCGAGTTCTTGTGGGAGATCGGTGTAGAGGGGCAGCCTCGACAAGCTAGAGTTCTAGCGTGTGTTTGTTCTTGCGGGAACAAGTGAGGGGACTAGTGAGTCCAAGAGTTCTAGTGTGAACTCCTTGTAGGTATTGCGGCACTGAATGATCCGGTGGGATTGATTCTAGTGGAAATCCTTCATAGTATTGAAGGCGGGGACGTAGAGTAAGGGTGCTCGAACCTCAAAACAAATCTCCCGTGTTTACGATTGCTCCCTCTATCTCTCATTTGTGTTGATATCTTGCATGCTTATATTGCTTATATCTTTATATGCTTGATATATCTTGTGCTCTATTGTTATATGCTTGGGATTATTGGCTCACACTTGTATTCAACCAAGAGAGCAATAGCGACACCCCAACTCTTATCTAGAGGAATCTTGAGGAGATAGTCCAGAACCCTTCACCGAGAATTCAGCTACACTCTTGTGTTATACTTGGTGTATTTAGCCTAATAGTTTTAGTTTGCTTAAATAGTTTTTAATTCCGCATTAATTCATCATTAGATTATCTAGTCACCTATTCACCCCCCTCTAGGTGAAATTCAATTGGTATCAGAGCTTGGTGCTCTTGAATAGGGTCTAACAACCTTGAGTTAAAGATCCTCATTTTTAGCTAATCACAATATTTGTTTACACACACATGGATTTCATGACACCTCCCATGTTTGACATTATTAACATCCAAACTTGGAAAGTTAAGATGTTCATGTACCTCAAAGCCCTAGAGATTCAGGTTTATCTTGCCACAATTAAAGATTCTTATGTTTAAATGGCAAACATCTTGAGGGTAACACAAAAGCCATCCATGCTTTAAAGAGTACTCTAAATGATGATTATTTATATAGAGTTGCTAACTTTGATTCGGCTTTTGTAATATGGAACACTCTTATCTCCCTTGGTGAACAAAGGCAATACTATATGGGGAGTGACTCAGATGATGGAAGTGATGCTTCCAACATATGCTACATGGTCCAAGGGGATAACGTCCTTGAGGTAAATTCTGAATCTGAGCTTGTTGAGGATGTTGCCATGCCTTATGATGAGCTTGCATCTTTTTGTCACAAACTTCTTGA
Source organism: Agave tequilana (assembly GCA_038442645.1). Classification (NCBI taxonomy): domain Eukaryota; kingdom Viridiplantae; phylum Streptophyta; class Magnoliopsida; order Asparagales; family Asparagaceae; genus Agave; species Agave tequilana. The sequence continues at coordinate 60,885 of JAVJIF010012071.1, read as the reverse complement.
AAAGTATGATTCATTAAAAATTGAAAACAATAAATTGAAAAAGTAAAATACTTCTTTATTAAAAAAAATGACTCTTTTAAAAATAAATTTGCATGCATTTCAAAAGAAAATGATATTTTGAAAAAAGAGAATATTTCTTTATCTTCTAAATTAAATGATCTTTGTGAAGGAAATAATTCTTTGAAAAATAAAATTAATTTGGTGAAAAAAGAAGAAGAAATTGTTTTGAATGAAAATAACTCTTTGAAAAGAAAAATTCAAATGAAAAAGAAAACATTTCTAAAAAGCAAAGGATTGTTGATTCTCATTCTTGCTATACTCTTCATGCTACTATACCTTCATCATCTAGTATTGCATGCTCCGCTTTGTCTTTAAGTATTAAAAATGATTTTTGTGTATTAAAGAAAAGTGCTAATTGTTTGGGCTCCACTTTGAGCCAATGTGCCATGAACCACAAACGGTTGAAATCTATGTTTCGCAAGAAACATACACCACATATTTATGCACACCATACATGGCATACACATGCTCATTATGATCACACACATGACACGATGTATGCTCATGTGTACACTTGTACACATTGCAGACGTAAGGGCCACCTTGTAAAATTTTGTTATGATAGATTAAATACTTCGAATTTTGTAAACAAGTTTGTTTGGGTTAGGAAAGGTGTTAACCCCCATGGACCCAATAAGGTATGGGTATCAACTTCTATTTTATTTGATGTAGGTGTGGACTCTTACTTGACATGAGAATAATGGTGCCGTAATGGTCGTTCTGAACTAAATAGTGACACTTTTGGATGCATCACTTTTAAGGAAAGTTTGGTGGGAGGACCACCATGGTTTCGAGATCTAGAGATTAGCCCTAATGATTTTGGTAACGATCTCTAGCTCTCATTTAGTTTACATGCTTTCATATTATTGATTTTTAGCATGTTTTGATTTTTCATTATTATTATATTAAATACCATGCTTATTAGATTAGTGATATGCATTATAGTCTTTGAGATACACTCATGTTTAATGGATTTATATTTTGTGTTCTCACTTTAGTTTACCTATTGTGTATATCCTAACTCTAAAACATGTGTAATTATATTGGTTTATGTTTTTGTTTTTGTACATCATGTTTTGATTACATGTTTATATATAGTTTTCATTAAAACTTGTGTTTATACTTGTACAACTAATGAACCACATTTGATTTTTGTATGTTCGTGCTTAATTGCTCATTTGTACCCATTACATGTTCTAGTATATCCTAGTTTTGATGATTCTTGCATTGTAACTTGTATTCCGTATTTTTGGACATATTTTCATGATAATGTGTTTAGCTTCATGTATATTTTGTTTAAAACTTTAGATATACATGTATACTGTTGGAACCTATTTCGATGAAGACGTTTGTGAAGATCAAATTCATTTGGAGCTCTAACACATGACGAATCAAGAGTCCTACATGATCAAGATGTGCCAAGGAGAGTTGATAGAGTGTGGTTTGTAAAGTTGAAATAGCATGTAAAAGCCTTGACACAAACACACACTTCATTGGTCCATTAGTCGACTTGAAGTCAATTATAAGTCGACTAACCCATGTGTAGTCGACTAATCCAGTCATCCAAGTCGACTAATTCTGTGTCCTGAAACAGACCAACTCTCTGTTTGTGTATTAGTCGACCAACAGTCAACTATAGTCGACTAATACATTTATCTAGTCGACTAACCCTTATCCCCAAGTCGACTAATAACTGGTCAAGTCGACTATCAAGTAGTTGCAGTCAACTTGAAGTAGTTATTCTGAAACTGTTCTTCCAACGGCCACTGACCTAGTCGACTTATAGCCAAACCTAGTCGACTAATAGAAGGAATTTTGCCTAGGTTAGTCGACTAACTCAAAAAGCAAGTCGACTAATAGGCAGTTCTGACTGTTGGACAGTTTATGACTGTTGGTCTTTTGTGCAACGTTTTCCAACGTTTCAAACATTCGAAATGCACCTGTAACTACCCTAACTTACCCTAGTCTTCAGCTATATAAGGGGTAGTTAGTCCAAAGGCCAAAAACCAAGAGATTTTATCAGTTTTCCAAAGCCAAAAATCTGCAAACCTGAAAACTATTTTTCCCACTTCAGTTCTTCACCAAAAAGACATTTCCATTGTGAAGATTCTCTGAAGTTCTTGTTTCCTATACTGAACCTTGTCCACATACACATTCAGTACCAAGGCTATAGGAAAAGTATTGTAATTCTCAAAGCAAATCATTGTACACGGGAGGCTTCTTGGTTGTAGAGGCAGTTGTACAAGGTGAAGGTATTCTCTTGGTGGAAGAGAAGGTGTTCTCTTGGTGGAAGAGAAGGTGTACACATTTGGCGAAGGGGATTTGTCAAGTGGTGTGCATGGTGTATTGATTTTGGGTTGCAAAGTCAAGTTAAAGGAAAATCTCAAGCGGGTGGCTTGGGGACTGGATGTAGGTCATAAGGACCGAACCAGGATAAATCTCTTTGTTTGCGTTTGTCAATTTCTGAGATTTGATTTCCTTTAATTGCAAGTTATTTATTTGCTTAACGATTAATCCTTCTTGTTTAGTTTGTGTTGACTTGTGTTTTAGATCGATTGTTGCCAACAGAGATATTTCCGCAATTCATTTATCAATATCTCGGGGACCAACATTTGGTATCAGAGCGGGTACAAGTCAACAACAAAGATGGCAACGGAGTTCTCATCATCCCAATTCAAAGAAGGACATTCTACAGAACGTCCACCGCTATTTGACGGATCCAACTACAATTAATGGAAGTGTAGAATGAAGATATACTTGCAATCGTTCAACTACGACCTTTGGAACATCGTAGAAGCATCGTACACCAAGCCCACAACCAACTACAACGCTTGGAGTGAAGATCAAAAGAAGAACGCGAACCTTGATGCCAAAGCGATGAATGCTCTATTCTGTGCCCTAACCAAAGAAGAGTTCAACCGTGTTTCAACAGCAACTTCTGCACATCAAATATAGCATACTCTTCAGGTAACACACGAAGGCACTAATAAAGTTAAGGAATCTAAAATATCTGTTCTTGTCCACAAGTTTGAGTTATTCAAAATGGAGGAGAATGAAACCATATCCGAGATGGTTACAAGATTCACCGACATCACCAATACATTAGCATCCCTTGGAAAGGACTACACCCAAGTTGAAAGAGTTCGAAAGATCCTTCGTGCACTCACACCAGAATGGGAGAAAAAGACAACCGCCATTGAAGAGGCGAATGATCTCTTAACTATGACATTAGAAAACTTAATCGGTAATCTAATGGCATATGAAGTGCAGTTAGAAGAAAGGAAGAAGGACGAACGACAACACTGTTCAAAGAAGAAAGAACTCGCCTTCCATGCATCTTCCGACACGGACAATGATGACGAAGAGGAGATGGCAACGCTCTCAAAGAAATTCAGGAAATTTCTAAAGTAAGGTAAATTCAAATGCTTTAATTGTGATAAACCAGGTCATATGAAGATGGATTGTTTTTTGCTTAAGAAGAAAGATAAGTACAAGAGTAAGAAGTTCAGAAAGAAGAAGAACTACGAAGCATCATCAGAATACAGTGATTCATCTTCATCTGATGAAGAAGAATCCACTGAACGTGTCAACCTATATTACATGGCACTTGAAGATGATGAGGTATCATATTCTGAACTCTCTGATGCTTTCCATGAATTATTTCTTGATCTGAAAAATGAAAAACTGAAAAACAAAGTTTTGTCAAAAGAAAATGAGAAACTTTTAAAGGAAAATTCATGTTATGCATTACAATGTTCATCTATAAATTCTCAACAACAAGATGAGTTTGAAAAAGTCATATCATCTTTGAAAATTGAAAATGAGAAATTTATAAAAGAGAACATTTTTCTGAAAAAGGAAACTAAGTCTTTGAATGAAAGGATTTCTATATTGGATAAAGACATGTTAGTTTTCAAAAAGAAATATGAAGATCTTTTGCAAAATGTGACTAAGTTCAATAAAGGAAAAGAAAATTTGAATGATTTATTATCTTTTCAAAAATTGTCACATGATAATCATGGTATTGGATTTATTGCAAAATCTTCATGTTATAGTAATCCATATAGTTTTTTTGTAAAAAGAAAGTCTAAGAAAAGTAAGTTTATATGGATTCCAAAAAATTTAAGTTTTCATGATAAAAATACATATATTGCATCATACATTCATGATATATGTGATTCTTGGAACTATGTGTATACTAACAGGTGGAAACCAAATTCTAAATGGATTTGGACTCCTAAAGGTTAAAAATGTTCTTTTATGTTTGGTACCATCTAACGTTTATCTTGCAGGTACCATATAAAAATTGATAAAGAACAATTATATATATATGTACTAATATATTTGTTGCAGGGGGAGAACAAAGTATTTCTTTATTTGTTATAACCCAATTTCTGCAGGGGGAGGAAAATATAACATATCTTCTGCAGGGGGAGGACTTGTGCACACAAAGCGTCATCATCAAAAAGGGGGAGAATGTTGGAACCTATTTCGATGAAGACGTTTGTGAAGATCAAATTCATTTGGAGCTCTAACACATGACGAATCAAGAGTCCTACATGATCAAGATGTGCCAAGGAGAGTTGATAGAGTGTGGTTTGTAAAGTTGAAATAGCATGTAAAAGCCTTGACACAAACACACACTTCATTGGTCCATTAGTCGACTTGAAGTCAATTATAAGTCGACTAACCCATGTGTAGTCGACTAACCCAGTCATCCAAGTCGACTAATTCTGTGTCCTGAAACAGACCAACTCTCTGTTTGTGTATTAGTCGACCAACAGTCAACTATAGTCGACTAATACATTTATCTAGTCGACTAACCCTTGTTCCCAAGTCGACTAATAACTGGTCAAGTCGACTATCAAGTAGTTGCAGTCGACTTGAAGTAGTTATTCTGAAACTGTTCTTCCAACGGCCACTGACCTAGTCGACCTATAGCCAAACCTAGTCGACTAAGGGTCTGTTTGGTTGTCGTAACTGGCCGTAATTCGTAGTTGTAATTGGAAAGTGTTTTACAATTGTAAATGAGTTACATGTATGTAAATTTTATGGTGTTTGGTTGGTAATATAAAATTGTAAAGTAGGAGTGTATTGTACTTTACAGTGTTTGGTTGTCGTAATGTATAAGTCGTAAGTGAAAAAGTTGACCACAAAATTAACTATTTGGTGATTTTAAAAGTTTTAATACTGCAAATAAATATTAAAAAAGTTAAATATTAAAAAATTTTAATATTAATATAAAAAATATTACAAATTTGTATGACCACAAAATTTACTGTAACTGGGCTGTAAGTGAGTGGTAACTGGGTTGCAAGTGAGTGTTAGTTGAGTTATGTAAGTCTTTTACGAATTACGGTCCAAACAAACGCCGTAGTTGTAACTGGGTAGTAAGTCATTTACGAATTACGGAGTTTTACGCGAAACAAACGGCCCCAAATAGAAGGAATTTTGCCTAGGTTAGTCGACTAACTCAAAAAGCAAGTCGACTAATAGGCAGTTCTGACTGTTGGACAGTTTCTGACTGTTGGTCTTTTGTGCAACGTTTTCCAACGTTTCAAACATTCGAAATGCACCTGTAACTACCCTAACTTACCCTAGTCTTCAGCTATATAAGGGGTAGTTAGTCCAAAGGCCAAAAACCAAGAGATTTTATCAGTTTTCCAAAGCCAAAAATCTACAAACCTGAAAACTGTTTTTCCCACTTCAGTTCTTCACCAAAAAGACATTTCCATTGTGAAGATTCTCTGAAGTTCTTGTTTCCTATACTGAACCTTGTCCACATACACATTCAGTACCAAGGCTATAGGAAAAGTATTGTAATTCTCAAAGCAAATCATTGTACACGGGAGGCTTCTTAGTTGTAGAGGCAGTTGTACAAGGTGAAGGTATTCTCTTGGTGGAAGAGAAGGTGTTCTCTTGGTGGAAGAGAAGGTGTACACATTTGGCGAAGGGGATTTGTCAAGTGGTGTGCATGGTGTATTGATTTTGGGTTGCAAAGTCAAGTTAAAGGAAAATCTCAAGCGGGTGGCTTGGGGACTGGATGTAGGTCACAAGGACCGAACCAGGATAAATCTCTTTGTTTGCGTTTGTCAATTTCTGAGATTTGATTTCCTTTAATTGCAAGTTATTTATTTGCTTAACGATTAATTCTTCTTGTTTAGTTTGTGTTGACTTGTGTTTTAGATCGATTGTTGCCAACAGAGATATTTCCGCAATTCATTTATCAATATCTCGGGGACCAACATATACCTTAGAGTCACTTGCTTTTCATACAAATTTTTATTATGAACTCATTTGTATTTGGGATATGTATGTATACTTCTAATTTAGACAAAACATAGATATACCTTGAAGCCTCTTTAGTTTTGATAATTTTCGTGTTTTTGAGAAGGAATTTCATATGAGCTTTATTGTGTATTTTCATGATTATATTTTTCACATGACTCTTGTACACTCTCGTTATTTGTGTTTACTCATTACTTTGTTATATGAGTATTTTCTTGAGCTTTATATATCTTGAGTGTCAATTTTGTGTAAAATGTATGCTTCATGAAATATATGATTTGGTTTCATGTTTTGAAGAATTTATAACTAGTTATTTCAAAAATTATCTAAAACTAGTTCATATTCTTCAATTGGTGTGATTTTCAAACATGTTATATTTTCAAACTCTTATTTTTGAAAACCCCTACCTTCTAAGGGCGGTTAGATCGGCGAAAATGCCTTTTATGCTCAAAATGAAAAATCTTTTTAACATGTGCATGAATTAGGGTGGTAGTTATGAGTTATACACATGTTTTTCATGGAATCTTATATTTGTATACTCATATTTGTTTCTTATATATGTATGCTTCAAAATCTCTAATAATATCAATTTCAATTGGTATTTACTTTTTCATACATATATATATGTTTTGATTGTGCTTAATTTACAATATCCATTACATGTTTAAAGCACAAATTATGTTTAAGCTACGCTTGACTTAAATTTAAATATCAATTAGTATCTTGACAAGCTTATGCATTGTTCTCTTTTGATATCTCATAATTTTGTTTATTTACAAGTGGTTTTTAAAATTTATTTTTTTGACTTAAGAGATTTCAAAAAAAAATTTTAAAGTGATTTAAAACTTTCTTGACGTGTATTGCCTATATGCAAGGGGAGCTTAACATCTCTTCTATATATAGATTCATGTTGAGTGTATCTTATATTGAGGAGCTTGACATCTCTTCTTGATGTGGTACACGTGTAGGGGAAGCTTAACATCTCTGCTTATACATTGTATATTAAGCTTTATGTGGGTTAGGGTTTTGTCATCCCTTCTTCACGTAATCTATGTATGTAGGGGGAGTTAACTTCACGTCTATCTTCTTCATAAATGTATATTTAATATATATCTTTATTTGATTTGTATTCATCCCTTTGTTGATGATTTGACAAAAGGGGCGAAGAATTTTGAGAGTTTATATATGCATATTTATTTTCTTGTTTATGCATATATGTTTTGTTTATGCAAGAAGGGGAGAAGAATTTGGTGAGTTTATACATGTTTATCTCCTTATTTATGCATATATGTTTGTATAATTTTGTGCACTTTATTGAATATATTTATGTTTATTGTTATGCATGAGTTAAGGGGGAGCATCTATGAAGCTTAACTTTAATCCATGCACATATAACTCCATGGTTTTGTCATCATCAAAAAAGGGGAGATTGTTGGCCCAAAGGCCCATCGCTCTAGTTTTGATGATGATTAGCTCATGTAGTTATAGTACTAATGATCTTGTGTTTAATTAGCCTCAGATATTTGATCAAGATATTAGTAGGTGTTTAGCTTCAACAAAGGATTTGAAGTCAAGTTTTAGAGCTAGCACGTGTTGATCAAGAGCTCGCGCATCATGATTGCATCAAGTATTCAAAAGGAGTCTAGCTCATTGGATCAAGGTTTGGACCAAGTCAAGAAGGAGAAGAAGATTTTCAAGAGAAGATTTTCAAGGAGACTTGTGTCATGTTTGTAACTGTTAAGATTTATTTTTAGATAAAATGTAAAGGATAGATAAGTTGTGGATTACTCAAGTTCATATACACGCACACAAAATTTATATGTGTTTTTATAAGATAATTTTGAGTTTAGAAAAATATTGTTTTGGATTTATCAAATCTATTTTAGAGCTTATGGTCAAAAACATTAATATTTCATCTCATATGTATAGTGGATCATATAAATACACACGAAGGTTCAATAATGTTTAAAATATCTTATATTTGTGTTTGGAGAAGTTTTGGAAAAATCGTTTTTCTATTTGGAGATTGTTTTTGAAAAATATAGATTTTTGTTCAAGTCAAAATTTCTATATTACAAAAATGGTTCAAAAAATTTGTAATATGTGTTGATTTTTTATCACATATTTGTACTCTAAGGTATTTCAATGAACTTATTTTCATAGATTTTTAACAATTTATGGGATTTTGTTAAAGATAAAAAGACCAAGTTTTAATCCTAAAAGATGTCTGACTTGGCCTTCTGCCGGTCGACCGGATGGTAGACCGAAACAGAAGTCAGTCGACCGGACCTGTCGACCGATGTGCACAAACGTGCACAACTATTTGGCTGGTGGGCCGGTCGACCGGGTGGTCGACCGTCTAGAGAGCTCTGCTCTCTGGATCCAGCCATGGTCGACCGGGCGCGACACCAGCTAGAGAGCTCTGCTCTCTGGATCCGGCCTCGGTCGACCGGGCGGTCGACCGATAGCAGCGTCAGCTGCTGATTTAGCCTACAACGGCTATATTTTGGAAGCCTATAAATTGGGGTTCCCTTGGACTATTTTAGATAAGATTTGAAGAGAGTTTTCAAGCTAGTTTTTCCTTCCTCTTTTAGTGTTTATCTCCACTTGTTTTAGAGCTAAAACTTCCATATCAAAAGGAGAGTTTTAAAGAGTGTTTTTCAAAAGTGATTTCTTGAGTTTTTCACCACAAAATATATTCTAGTTTTCTCACGCAAACTTGAGCTTTCCATTGCTATATCAATCCTATAGGAGAGTTGTTGTGAGAGTGTTTTTAGGTGATCAAGGTGTTTAGATCACCAAGTGTTTCATCTTGTATTTCAGGAGGCGAACTTGTGGGTTCGTGTTATTTCGAGTTGTGGGAGCTTGGTTTAGAGGTGCGGCCTCGACAAGCTAGTGTGCTTGCGTGTGTTTGTTCTTGCGGGAACAAGTCAGGGGACTAGTGAGTCCAAGAGTTTTAGTGTGAACTCCTTATAGGTGTTGCGGCGCTGAGTGATCAGGTGGGATCGATTCTAGTGTAAATCCTTCATAGTGTTGAAGGCGGGAACGTAGAGAAAGGGTACTCGAACCTCGAAACAAATCTCCCTTGTTTGCGATTGCTCTCTCTATCTCTCACTTGTGCTGATATCTTGCATGCTTACATTGCTTAAATCTTATGCTTGATATATCTTGTGCTCTATTGTTATATGCTTGAGATTGTTTGCTCGTACTTGTATTCAACCAAGAGAGCCATAGTGACACCTCAACTCTAATCTAGAGGAATCTTGAGTAGATAGTCCAGAGTCCTTCACCGGAAATTCGGCTACACTCTTGTGTTATACTTGGTGTGTTTAGCTTAACAGTTTTTAGTTTGCTTAAATAGTTTTTAATTCCATATTAATTCATCATTAGATTATATAGTAACCTATTCACCCCCCTCTAGGTGAAATTCAATTGGTATCAGAGCTTGGTGCTCTTGATTAGGGTCTTACAACCTTGAGTTAAAGATCCTCATTTTTAGTTAATAACAATATTTGTTTACACACATGGATTTCTTGACACCTCCCATGTTTGATATTCTTAACATCCAAACTTAGAAAGTTAAGATGTTCATGTATCTCAAAGCCCTAGGGATTCATGTTTATCTTGCCATAATTAAAGATTCTTATTGTTTAAATGGAAAACATATTGAGGGTAACACAAAAGCCATCCATGCTTTAAAGAGTACCGTAAATGATGATTATTTATGTAGGATTGCTAACTTTGATTCGGCTTTTACAGTATGGAACACTCTTATCTCTCTTGGTGAACAAAAGCAATACTATGCGGGGAGTGACTCGGATGATGGAAGTGATGTTTCTAACATATGCAACATGGTCTAAGGGGATAACCCCCTTGAGGTAAATTTCGCATCCGGGCTTGATGGAAATGTTGACATGCCTTATGATGAGCTTGCAACTTTTTGTCAAAAACTTCTTGAAAAGTATGATTCATTAAAAATTGAAAACAATAAATTGAAAAAGGAAAACACTTCTTTGTTAAAAGAAAATGACTCTTTTAAAAATAAATTTGCATGCATTTCAAAAGAAAATGATATTTTAAAAAAGGAGAATATTTCCTTATCTTCTAAATTAAATGATCTTTGTGAAGGAAATAATTCTTTAAAAAATAAAATTAATTTGGTGAGAAAAGAAAAAGAAATTGTTTTGAATGAAAATAGCTCTTTGAAAAGAAAATTTGTTTTAAATATAAAAAAGAAAACATTTCTAAAAAGAAACGGATTGTTGATTCTTATTCTTGCCATGCTCTTCATGCTATTATACATTCATCATCTAGTGTTGCATGCTCCACTTTGTCTTCAAGTATTAAAAAATTATATTTGTGTATTGAAGAAAGTGTTGATTGTTTGGGCTCCACTTTGAGCCAATGTGCCATGAACCACACACGGTTGGAATCCATGTTTCGCAAGAAACTTGCACCACATATTCATGCGCAACATACACGGCATACACATGCTCATCATGATCCCACACATGACACAATGTATGCTCATGTGTACACTTGTACAAATTGTGGACATAAGGGCCACCTTGCAACATTTTGTTATGATGGGATTAAATACTTCAAATTTTACAAACAAGTTTGTTTGGGTTAGGAAAGGTGCTAACCCGCGAGGACCCAATAAGGCATGGGTACCAAAAATCACTCCTATTTTATTTTATGTAGGTGTGAACTCTCGCTTGACATGAGAGTAATGGTGCCTTGATGTTGGATGTGTTCCAAGCTAAATGGTGACATTTTTGGATGCATCACCTTCAAGGAAAGTTTGGTGGGAGGACCACCATGGTTTGGAGATCTAGAGATTAGCTCTAATAGTTTTGGTAACGATCTCTAACTCTCCTGTATTTTACATGCTTTCATATTATTGATTTTTAGCATGTTTTGATTTTTCATGATTATTATATTAAATGCCATACTTATTAGATTAGTGATGCATATATAGTCTTTGAGATACACTTATATTTATATGGATTTATATTTTGTGTTCTCACTTTGAATTAGCTATTGTGTATATCCTAACTCTAAAACATGTGCATTTACATAATGATCATATTGGTTTATATTTTTATTTTTCCACTTCATGTTTTGATTACATGTTTACATGTAGTTTTCATTAAAACTTGGGCTTATACTTGTACAACTAATGAGCCACATTTGATTTTTGTATGTTTGTGCTTAATTACTCATTTGTACCCATTAGATATTCTAGTATATCCTTGTTTTGAAGATTCTTACATTGTAACTTTTATTCCCGATTTTTGGATATATTTTCATGATAATGTGTTTAGCTTTATATATATATATTAATTTTGTTTAAAACTTTAGATATTCATATATATCCTAGAGTGACTTGCTTTTTATGCAAATTTTTATTATGGACTCATTTGTGTTTGGGATATGTATGTATACTTCTAGTTTAGACAAAACATACGTATACCTTGAAGCCTCTTTAGTTTTGATAATTTTCGTGTTTTTGAGAAGGAATTTCATATGAGCTTCATTGTCTATTTTCATGATTATGTTTTTCACATGACTCTTGTACACTCTCATTATTTGTGTTTACTCATTACTTTGTTTTATGAGTATTTTGTTGAGTTTTATATATATCTTAAGTGTCAATTTTGTGTAAAATGCATGCTTCATGAATATATGATTTGGGTTCATATTTTGAAGAATCTAGAACTAGTTATTTCAAAAATTATCTTAAACTAGTTCATATTGTTCAATTGGTAGTGATTTTCAGACATGTTATATTTTAAAACTCTTATTTTTGAAAACCCCTACCTTTTAAGGGTGGTTGGATGGGCGACCATGCCTTATATGCTCAAATTGAAAAATCTTTTTAACATGTGCATGAATAGGGTGGTAATTATGAGTTATACATATGTTCTTCATGGAATCTTATATTTGTATACTCATATTTGTTTCTTATATATGTATGCTTCAAAATCTCTAATAATATCAATTTCAATTGGTATTTTCTTTTTCATACATATATATGTTTTGATTGTGCTTGATTTACAATATCCATTACATGTTTAAAGCATAAATTATGTTTAAGCTACGATTGACTTAAATTTAAATATCAATTAGTATCTTAACAAGCTTATGCATTGTTCTCTTTTGGTATCTCAAAATTTTGTTTATTTAAAAGTGGTATCTTAAAATTTATTTTGTTGACTTAAGAGATTTCAAAAAAAAAATTAAAAGTGATTTCAAAATTTCTTAACATGTATTGCCTATATGGAAGAGGAGCTTAACATCTCTTCTATATATAGATTCATGTTGAGTGTACCTTATATTGAGGAGCTTGACATCTCTTCTTTATTTAGTACACATGTGTAGGGGAGCTTAACATCTCTGCTTATACATTGTATATAATACTTTATGTGGGTTAGGGTTTTGTCATCCCTTCTTCATGTAATGCATGTATGCAGGGGAAGCTAACTTTACGTCTCTCTTCTTCATGAATGTAAATTGCATATATATATATATATATATATATATATATATATATATATATATATATATATATATATATATATATATATAGGGAGCTGATCCTCTAAGAACGGTTCTCACGGATTTCTGTGAGAACTTTCACGTGAGTCGTCAGATCTGATAGATCAAATCAAATAAAACTAGATCTCTATTAGATCCGACGGCCCACGTGAAAGTTCTCACATGAATTCGTGAGAACCGCTCTTAGGGGATCAACTCACTATATATATATATATATATCTTTATTTGATTTGTATTCACCCCTTTGTTGATGATTTGATAAAAAAGAGGAGAAGAATTTTGAGAGTTTATAAGTGCATATTTATTTTCTTGTTTATGCATATATGTTTTGTTTATGCAAAAAGGGGAGAAGAATTATGTGAGTTTATTCATGTTTATCTACTTATTTATGCATATATATTTGTATAATTTTATGCACTTCATTGAATATATTTATGTTTATTGTTATGCATGAGTTAAGAGGGAGCTTCTATGAATCTTAACTTTAATCCAAGCATATATAACTCCATGAGTTTTGTCATCATCATAAAGAGGAGATTGTTGGCCCAAAGGCCATCGCTCTAGTTTTGATGATGATTAACTCATGTAGTTATAATACTAATGATCTTGTGTTTAATTAGTCTCAGATATTTGATCAAAATCTTAGTAGGTGTTTAGCTTCAACAAAGAATTCGAAGTCAAATTTTGGAGCTAGCACGTGTTGATTAGGAGCTCGCGCATCAAGATTGCATCAAGTATTCAAGAGGAGTCTAACTCATTGGATCAAGGTTTGGACCAAGTCAAGAAGGAGAAGAAGATTTTCAAGAGAAGATTTTCAAGGAGACTTGTGTCATGTTTGTAAGTATTAAATTTATTTTTAGATAAATTGTAAAGGATAGATTAGTTGTGGATTGCTCAAGTTTATATACAAACACACAAAATTTATATTTGTTTTCATAAGATAATTTTGAGTTTAGAAAAATATCGTTTTGAATTTATCAAAACTATTTTAGAGCTTATTGTCAAAAGCATAGATATTTCATCTCATATGTGTAGTGGATCATATTCATACATACTAAGCTTCAAAGTGTTTAAAATGTCCTATTTTTGTATTTAGAAAAGTTTTGAAAAAATCGTTTTTCAATTTGAAGATTGTTTTTAAAAAATACAGATTTTTGTTTAAGCTAAAATTTCTATATTACAAAAATGGTTCAAAAAGTTTGTAATATATGTTTATTTTTTATCACACATATTTCTACTTTAAAGTATTTCAATGAACTTACTTTTATAGATTTTTAGTAATTTATGGGATTTTATTAAAGATAAAAAGACCAATTTTAATCCCAAAAGATGTCTGACCTAGCCTTCTGCCGGTAGACCGGGCGATCGACCGGAGACAAAAGTCGATCGACTGAACCTGTCGACCAATGTGCACAAACGTGCACAACTATTTGTCTTGTGGGCCGGTCGACCGGGCGGTCGACCGGCCAGAGAGCTCTGCTCTCTGAATCCAGCTCAGTCGACCAATGGCACAACGGTGTGAAATCCGACCATTGGCCGGTCGACCGGGCGGTCGAGCAGCAGCAGCGTTAGCTGCTGATTTGACCTCCACTGGCCATATTTTGGGAGCCTATAAATTGGGGTTCCCTTGGACTGTTTTAGATAAGATTTGAAGAGGGTTTTCAAGCTAGTTTTTCCTACCTCTTTTAGTGTTTAACTCCACTTATTTTAGAGCTAAACTTCCATATCAAAGGGAGAGTTTTCAAGAGTGTCATTCAAAAGTGATTTCTTTAGTTTTTTACCATAAAATCTATTCTAATTTTCTCACACATACTTGAGCTTTCCATTGCCATATCAATCCTATAGGAGAGTTGTTGTCAGAGTGTTTTTAGGTGACCAAAGTGTTTAGATCACCAAGTGTTTCATCTTGTATTTGAGGAGGCAAACTTGCGAGTTCGTGTTGTTTCGAGTTCTTGTTGGAGCTCTGCGTAGAGGTGTGGCATCGGCAAGCTAGTGTGCTTGCGTGTGTTTATTCTTGCTTGAAAAAAAAAGCTTGAACAAGTGAGGGGATTAGTGAGCCCAAGAGTTCTAGTGTGAACTCCTTGTAGGTGTTGCGGCGCCGAGAGATCCGGTGGGATCGATTCTAGTGAAAATCTTTCATAGTGTTGAAGGCGGAGACGTAGAGTAAGGGTGCTCGAACCTCGAAACAAATCTCTCGTGTTTGCAATTGCTCTCTCTCTATATCTCTCACTTGTGTTGATATCTTGCATGCTTACATTACTCATATCTTTTTATACTTGATATATCTTGTGCTCTTTTGTTATATATTTGGGATTGTTTGCTCGCACTTTTATTCAACCAAGAGAGCCATAATAGCACCTCAACTCTTATCTAGAGGAATCTTGAGGAGATAGTCTAGAGCCCTTCACCGAAAATTCGGCTACACTCTTGTGTTATACTAGGTGTGTTTAGCTTAATAGTCTTTAGTCGCTTAAATAGTTTCTAATTTCACATTAATTCATCATTAGATTAGCTAGTCACCTATTCACCCCCCTAGGTGAACTTCAAAAAATTAATTTACTCCAAGCTTACTCTTGTTTAGTTTTAAAGGTTTAAGTTTAGCTTGCACTTGTTTTGTTGAGTTTGGATGTAAAAGTTATCATATGGGTCATGCTTTGAAACGCTCTTGAGCCAAGGACTAGTAATGGCCAAGGATACATGTGAGGCAACTATCACTAAGAGGTTAGCATGTTATTAGAGCCATTAGTAGTTTTTATAGCCATGAGTTTTCTTTCTCTTTTTACTTTGTTTCAACAATATTTCAAAAATCACATATATCTTATCTTCTATGTTTTCACTTCTTCGTGTTTCACCGTACTATACTTTTCTCTTTCCATTCTTTGTTTTCTTTTATTTTGATTTTTTAAAATGTTAAAGAAACTTTAACACACACATGAACATACCGGTAAAATTTCTATCGCTTCCTGTCCCTGTGGAATCGTCCCGTTTAGCCTCTATGCTATAACAGAAGTATGAAGAAAGCAAAAGCACGCACTTTTAACTCTTGACTTCAAGATGACCTTTTTGCCGCCTGCTGCGCGCTGCCCGCTTGTCCCCCTGTCGGCTGCATGTCCCGATTTCTGATTTTGGTTCCCTGGTTTTGATGAAACCACCCTCCAAGGTCAACGCTATCTTTGTAGGCTTTTAATCACCAATTAAATGGTGATTTTGGGTCTTCTTCTTCACTTCATGCCATGGACCTAGAAACATACAAGAGAGGTATTATTAACAGAATTCAATATTAAATAAATGTGAAGATATGGCATGAATATTGAATTTTAGAGACTAATCAGGTAGCACTCATCATTATTGGTAGGATATTTCATGGCCTCGAAGACATTGAATGTAACTTCCCTGTCTTGCACCCAAAGAGTCAATTTACCCACTTGGACATCAGTTAATGTTTTACCAGTTGCAAGAAAAGAACATTCTAAAATAAGAGGTACTTCCCTATACTCATCCATGTCGAGTACAATAAAGTACGCAAGGAAGTAGAGCTTGTCCACTTCCACAAGTACATCTTCGATCACTCCTAGCGGGTAATTGAGAGATCTGTCCACCAATTGAGGTAATCACTCCTAACAGAGAGGGCATTAAGTTAACGCTAGCACCGTGATCATGTAAAGCTTTGTCAAAGTAAGAGTTTTTTATAGTGCAAAGTATAGTAAAACTCCCTAGATCCTTTAGCTTAGGAGGTATTTGTTTTGTAGGATGGGACTACACTCCTCATTTAGCATCACCATTTCATGCTCCTCGAGCTTCCTTTTATTATGTAAGATATCCTTGATGAACTTGATGATTTTGGCATCTGTGCTAACGCCTTTGCAAAAGAAATATTAATGTGCAATTTTTTAAACATGTTTATAAATTGAACAAACTGTTTATATGTATTGTTTTTCCTCTGCCTCTGAGAAAACGAAAGCAGGAGAATGTATGGTTTGATCATGGGCTTCACTATAGTAGTATTTGGCTTCTTTGAATCGCAAGTGGGATGGCTGTCCGGATGAATTTTTGGTTGTTCAGCCATCTCTTTTCCTCAGTTCTGGAAGATATTTTTCTGCCTCTCATCTTCTATATCACCAGTATCTTCATGATGTTCTTTTTCTGTAATGGAATCCTGATTCTACTCTAGTATTCTACCGCTCCTTAATGTGATCACTTTCACGTGTTCTTTAGGATTTGTCTTTGTATTGATTGGTATGATCCTTGTGGTCTGTTGGTAAGCAGGGTTGAGATCTGGCCCATCTATACTTCAAGATTGTGGATTGCAACAACTCAATTTTTAAAGTTTGTCTCCGTGGAGGTCATGAAAGATTGGGTGCTTGCTACAAGTTATTGCATCGTTTCTTCTAGATTTGGTTTCTTCTCTTGAGGTGGTGGGCGTTGTTGTTGTTGCTGTTGCTGAAAATTATTCGGCCTTATTGTATTGTGGTTATTTCTCAAGAGCGATTTGGGCGGTTCCTCCACGCAGTGGTGTAAGTGCTAGAGTAGGGGTTGTTGTTGCTTCTTTGGGAATTGTTCACATAGTTGGCATGTTTGTTTTGAGGAAAAAGTCGCCATTTTGGCAATCATTGCTAGCTTGTCCCCTTTGATCAAGTCTGAACCTACACAGAAAATAAAAGTTTAGAAAATGTGCTAAGTTACTCAATACTACCGCTATAGCAAGTAAATATGCAGGTCGTGATCCACAAGAAGGGACTACGATAGAAGTTTTTAGTAAGTGTTTTTAAGTTATTAATACCGGTTAAAACATTTTCTTCTTAGCTTATAGGGGAAAAAATAAAAAGTGTTAACAGTTAGAAGAAGAAGATGATAGAAGAAGAAGTATTGTTGGTGTTTTGACTAGAAGGAAGACTAAGTTAAGAAAATAAAAAGAGAAAGAATAAAGAAGTGTGTTTCTAACTAAGAAATAAAGAAAGAAAAACTAAAGCATACATACCTTTTTTGTAGATTATTGTACATTGAATCATTTGTGAAAGTTTACCTTAATGTAAAGCGAAGCAGAATAAAAGAAGGAATAACATAAAATAGTGATATACTAAATGGAGTAACAATGAAGAAAAAGAGAAAAGTCACATTGACTGTCCCTCTCAATACAACTCTCACTGAAGAAGATTATAATCAGTGTCACTCTCACTACTATTTTTCTTCTCTTTTTCTCATGAAACTCTCTCTAAGCTAAGCTATAAAGAAATCATAAAATTACATATAAAATGAAAAGGAAAACCTAAGCTAAACTAGAACAAAAATCTAAACCTAGCTCTCTGCTAGAGTGATGCCACTTTGCCTTATGAAATGCCGATATTTATAGTAAAAATCGAAAAGGGAAGAACGTCTGAAGATAGGGGAGTAAATGCTCTCCCAACAAAATCTATCTGACCATTGGGACAGTTCAAAGATGCTAGTCATCTTCTCTTATAGATATATGCTTGTATATAGATAGAATCTCCTTTGGACTTCTAGATTCAATCTTATCTTCGTTAATTCTTAAGTTAACCAAATAGATCTCTAGAAATTCGATTTTAACTGGTATTATTTTTTCTGACACATATTGATATTCAAGTAAACAAATAGATCCATATAAACTGGTCTTCATTTGGCATTATATTCTCCCTTTCATTAATCATATCCTGCATGAATTAGACATTAAGACAAGATGATTAGCGGATTTATTATAAGATAAGTGTAGGAATGTACTAATAAATAATATAATATACGTATACGATCACACCCCCACACTTATCTTTTGCTCGTCCTCGAGCAAAACAAAGAAAAAGTAGAATAGAACTAACCTAATCTAACTCATTTTTGAAGAAATCACGGTTGCACTTAGCATGTGTAACAAACCGTTAAACCTCTAGGCTACCCCTAGAGGACGAATTTTGTCTCATGAGGGTTTTCAGTGAATTACACCTACATAATCCATAAAGAAAGAAAAACAAAGTGTTAGTATTTTAAAAGCACATTTTGAAAAGGAGAGAAAATATATGAAGAATTTTTGCAAAAATCAAGTAATCTATAAGTCATAGGAATACCAAACTATTCATTCCTAAACTTAATCTCTATTCAAAAACTTGTTATCAATCAAGATAAGGATTAAAGCAATATTTCTCATTTAGTCTATTATTTTACCCTAAGTCATATGTATCTTCATGACCATGAATATTTGACTCAGGATTCTTCAACTTTAACTCTTATGTCCTATTTTTACATATTATGACAGTAATACCTCTTAGTTTTAATAGGCTTTGTAATTCGCCTATGTAACGAGTTTTTAGTCAGCCGGACAGTTTTAGGGCATCGGGTGAGAAAAACACCCCTAGGACTTTAAGGACTCAAGCAAACAAGGTTATAAAACTAAGAGATTTTATTGATTATAGGGACCACTTTTAGGCGTGAATACTTACACTTTATGAGGCACAAATACTCAGCTTAATCAGAGGTTTTTTTTAATATATATATATATATATATATATATATATATATATATATATATATATTTAATAAGTCATAAGAATCTTGTTTTTGAACCCTAAGCATGCAAGTATAAAAGGTATGCATATTTTATCAAGGTAAAAATCAAGACTAAATTACTTTTTCAATTTTTCTTCCTAACCCTAGAAATCAAACAAATAATCTTATTTTTACCAATTATAAGAAATTCTAATTATGATTCTCCTATTCCTTAAAATTAACTTAATTTCTTATGAGAATATGTTAAAATATTATTTCTCCTTTCGAAAAGGTTTAAAGAAAGGAAATTTTTTTAATACAAAGAAAGAAGAAAACCTATGTTAGAACCCTTCTCCACTCCTATCTCATGCATTATCCTCAATGTATGTATGATTACATATATGCATGAAAAAGAAGAAAGGGAAGGAAAATGTTACCTCAAGGTGGTAGTTCTGGTGATGGTCTAATTGGGCCAAGTGTTGTTGCCCAATCTAAATTATGTGGAGTTCTAAAGATCCCACATTTGATGACCTCTTTCCTATTTACATTTTTACACCCCTAGACTGAATAGGATCATACACGATCCTATCATTAAAATCATCCCAGTTATATGACCAATCTTGGAATATCATCTCGGAGTCATAATGGTCTATACCTTGATCCAACAATAGAAAGTGACTTAGTGGAATGATTGACTTTGGCTCAGTGAAAGGTTCGGTAAATAATACTGACTCGAAAAAATCAAGTTTAGGTCGAGAGTCGAATTTGGTTCAAAATTAGGTCCAAATCAAAGAATTAAAATTCATATTCTATTCCCATCAATGAAATATGACTTTCCAAAATAAGTAGTTCAGTTTCAAGATCTATGGGCATGAGAATTAATGTTGGCTCGAGAATTGGGTCCAAATCAGCTAAGAATACCAAAGTCAACATAGATTCAAAAACTGAAACTGAATCATAAAGTTGGGGATCAAAGTCAAATTCATAATCAAGTTCAATTTTCTTGATGTGAAAACTTGCCAATCGGTCTAAGGTTTGGGATTGGTTTAGTTTAAGATGTTGTGATGGAATTGAATCTTTGTTAAAGTCTCCAAGCCACCATGATTCTTGGTTCCATCAATATGGCTAAAGGAATCGAGAATGGTCAAAATTTTGGTAGGGAGAGTTTCTTCAATTCTATCATTTATTGAGTTGACCAAATAACTAATTGTTCCTTCTAGCCTATCGATGGATTGGTTACAATCAAAAGTTGATTGGTTGAAATCATTTTGGGACTGAACCAAGGCTTTCATTCTATCTTCCCAGTTAATCAATTCTTCTTCTTATTGTGGTAAGACTTGAAAAATTAAGTAAGAATCTTAGATTTGAAAATTTTGATGGGATTGTGAGTCTTCCATATTTGGAATTATCGTTCGGACTCAAGGAAGGCTTCTAGACTCTTTTCTAATTCAAAATTTTCTTCTATTAGTTGATCTTGATAAGAAGTATATGAAGCTAGTTGTTGATAAGATGGTTGATCATATAACTCAGGGGAGTTATATCCCCACTGACTCGGTGAAGAGGGGATATGATGATTGTTCCAGTTTTGCTCATAATATTAGGATTGGGGCATATGTTGTTTCAGATAAAACCAATCTGGCATACTTGGTTGGTTAAAGTTATGAAATGCCGAGTTGGTGATATCCTAGTCAAATAAAATCGGGGTGAAGTATGGATCACTATTTGCATTGAAAAAATTATAATTATAATCTATATCATGTAAGAAATGTCAAAAAACAAACAAACAAATAAATAAAAGAAAGAAAAATCTAGCTTAAGGTAGGGTAGACCTTAGACTTAAACGACTCATAACTAGTTAAACTATCCACGAGAGATATATTGTAGTAATATGACCACAAGTTAATCGGCCAGGTAGGGGCAAGATCAGTGGGAGTATCTGTGCCTGAGCAACGGGCCTAATTATACCAAAGCACTGTTCTTTGAGGTTTCGCCTCTCAATCTCCAAACTTTTACACTGATTTGACTTAAGTTAAACTCTAACAACTTTCTCCTTAAGTCAATCTCCTATATGAGCCCGAGATGTGCCTAGGGCCAATGTCTTAAGTTAGGCTGGGTTAGCGAGAAAGGAGATATTTTTGGGCTAAGGAAGGGTAATGACTTTCCCACCTTATCTTGTTTATAGGACAAGTCCTTAATCGTTTTAGTGCAAATGTGCAGATATATAGCAAAATGAATACACTTAACCAATATGTATCACCCAAAAGTGTTCCCTAGGCTACATGCAATGCACACATACCTTTTCTGCAGCACTCTTCAACAGTAAAAAATGTAACGAATTAAACAAATGCCTAGAATGTAATGTCTAATCATTTTTTAGCATTTACCAACAATATGTTATTGTTGACGTTAAAAGGATGTGTACAAAAAGTTAAATAGAAAAAACTATTGGCTGTAGAAAGCTGGTTTTGCAATACAAGCACCTGCAAGAAAACAGGCGAGTAGTTCAGCATAACTGCCACGAAAACGCGACTTTGGCTGCGTTTGCGCGGCAGATATGTGGACTCTAGTTCTTTACCTTCTTGGGTAGTCACAGAGTTACTATGTATGTTATGTAGCTTCTATATTTCTATAACCTGCCCCTACACACAAAAACAGAGAAGAAGGTTAAATTGTTAAGTAGACTTAAAATAAAAATAAAAAATAAAAATAAAAAAACTTACTGCCCCTCCCTGGTAATAGCCCCAAAATTTGATCGAGTCTAAACCTGCACAGAAAATAGAAGTTCAAAAAATGTGCTAGGCTGCTCGATACACCGCTATAATAAGTGGCTATGCAGGTCGTGATATACAAGGAGGGACTACGATATAAGCTTTTAGTAAGTCTTTCTAAGTTACTAATACCAGTTAAAATATTTTCTTCTTAGTTTTTATAAAGAGAAATAAAAGTGTTAAAAGTTAAACAAAGAAGATGATAGAAGAAGTATTGTTGGAGTTTTGATTAGAAGGAAGATTAAGTTAAGAAAACGAAGAAAGAAAGAATGAAGAAGTGTGTTTCTAGACTAAGAAATAAAGAAAGGAAAACTAAAGCAAACATATCTCTTTGGTAGATTATCGTACCTTGAATCGTTTGTGAAAGTTTACCTTGGAGTAAAGTGAAGCAGAACAAGAGAAAGAATAACATAAAATATCGAACTACTAAATGGAGTTACAATGAAGAAAAAGAGGAAAGTTACATTAACTCTCACTCTCAATACAACTATCATTGAAGAAGTTTGCATTTAGTGTCACTCTAAATTTAATTCTTCTTCTCCTTTTCTCATGAAACACTCTCTAACCTAAGCTATAAAAAATCATAAAATTACATTTAAAAAGAAAAGAAAAACCTAAGGTAAACTAGAACAAAAACCTAAACCTAGCTCTCTGCTGGAGTGGTGCCCTTCTATCTTCTGAAATGTTGGTATGTATAGCAAAAACTGGAAGAGGGGAGCGTCTGATGATAGGGGAAGCAAACGCTCCTCCAGTAGAATTAATTTGGAAGCCACATTACGCGGACAGAATCTGGTTGTTGGGCCAGATCCAAGGGTGCATGTTATGTTCTCTTTGTAGATATATCCTTGTATATAATAGAATCTCATGTGGACTTCTGGATTCAATCTTATCTTCATTGATTCTTCAGTTAACCGAATAGATCTCTAGAAATCTGATTTTAACTGGTATTATTTTTTCTGATACAGATTGATGTTCAAGTAACCAAATTGATTTATATAAATCAGATGTAACTAGTCTTTATTTGGCATTATCTTCTCTCCCTTTATTAATCATATCCTTCATGAATTAAACATTAAGATAAGGTGATTAGTAGACTTATTATAAGAAAGTGTAGGAATATACTAATAATAATGCAATATACGTGTACGATCACCCCTTCACATGAATCACAAAAGAGATTTGTGTTTGGATTGCACTTATAATGGAGGTATCAAGTCTCTTTGTCAATAATTCAAGTTGTGCATGGATCGCCGAGACATCTAGTTCATGCACACCCGCAACCTTCCTTTGCGTCTCTCTCTCCAATTGCCAGTGATAGCTATTGGATGCCATATCTTCCAAAAGTACAAAGGCTTCATCACGCTTTTTGCCCATTAGAGCTCCTCCCACTGCCACATTAATGATCATCTTGGTATTTGGAGTCAATCTAGTGTAGAAGAATTAGATTTTCAACCAAGCGGGAAATTCATGTGTAAGACTTTACTTGTCAAGTATTTGTACCTTTCCTATGCTTCATATACACTTTCAGTATCAAATTGAGAGAAGGTTGTGAGATCACCTCAGAATTTTGCCGTTTTAGCTGGTGTGAAGTGTTTGGTGAGAAATTTACCCACCATCTCGTCCCATGTTGAAATTGATTCTTTCGGTATAGAGTTGAACCAAAGTTTCACTTTGACCTTCAAGGAGAAAGGAAATAACATCAAGCGAATCACATCTGCTGGTACACCATTGTACTTTTGAGAGTCACATATTTGAAGGAAGCTTATTATATGCTCGTTTGGATCATCATGTGACGTCCTCCAAATTGACACTATTTTTGCACCAATTGGATTATACGCGTCTTCAACTCATAATTGTTGGCATTGATTGTCAGTTTCTTGATTGTAAAAATCAAAGAGTTAAGAAATTTTACCGTGTAGCTTGTGGCTAACGGGTCATGTCCACGAGGAGGAATGCGATGAAAGCTTTTCGGTGTTTTGTTTAGTAACAAAGAATTGTGCTCGTTTTTTAATTGAAAAGAGAATGAAAAGAAGGGAGATGATTAAAAGACAAATCACAACTTTGAAGAAGGCTTTAGAAAAGGTGAATTTTGTATAAATCTTAGAAAGTGATTTGTTTTTTTTAATGAAAAAGAAAATCGGGGCTCACTATCTCACTACTCAACCGTTTATTCTTCTATTGAAATCCTTAGTACCTCAACTTGATCATAGGCAAAACTTAAGGTTGACTTTAGAAAGTTTGAAGTAAAGCATATAAGATGGTTGAAAAGTTAACTCTTTTCTTTAAGAAACCGTTTTGAATCGAATGTTAAATCATCAAACGCGAAGAAGCAAGTATGGAATAAAAACAGTTCAAGAAACGTTCTTAAAAGAAGTAGAAGTTTAAAAATCCAAACCCATCTTCATGTGCCTTCAAGAACACTTTCAAGAAGAAAGGCTTTAAGTTAGGCATGCAAATGATTCATTGGGTCTTTTTCATGAAAATCAAAAAGAAGAAGAATTGAAGGGAGGTACAATGGTGAGCCCAGAAAACCCATTTAGCTACTCATGGAAAACAAGAAACAATACAAGTAATTAAAGTAAAAGATACCGTAAAATGAGTAGAAGAAAATGTAGCTCGAGTTTTATATTGATGTCACTTCAATCTTCAAGTTACAAGCACTCAATTCCTCTCTCTCTCTCTTTCAAGTATTTGTACTGTACTACAAATTACAAAACAAAATACAACTTTTACACTATCTAACAAAGAGCCTAAATCCTTAAAGAATAAACAAAAAATCTAATCCTAGTCTTCGCCCCTTTTCAGTGCAAAACCCAAGCTTTTATAGGCAAAACCTCAAAGAGAAGGGAGTGAGGAGATAAGGGGAGCAAACGCTCCCCTTATCTCCACCAACAAGCCGCGGATCCGCGGCCTGGATATGGCCAATTGGCCACATCCAGGTGGAGGATCAGTTGGCGTGGATTTGGCCTCCCTTTTGTCATGCTAGATTCACTGTTGCAACTCTCAGATTTGACAAAATGATCTTTGATATGTTGGCTTCAACCGCTTGATTCAGGAAGATTCATTTCAACCAGTTTTCAAGCTCTCTGATATGCCAAGAGTTGCCCTGATTCCTTGATTTTGAATTTATTCTAAATTAAATCAGAATTTGATGGGCTTTTTGGCTTGTTTCTCCTTCCTTTCTTTTAGCAATTGGGCCTACATTTAATAAAGAAGAAGACTTATTAATAGGACTTATTAGCTAAAAAGTATGGTAAGGTGACAATGTATATGCAATATATGTGACTGATTACACCCCCACACTTATCTTTTGCTCGCCTTCGAGCAAAACATCAGACTAATTCTAATCAATTATTAGACCACTCTCGCAGGTCACTCGATTGCACTGAGTATGTGCAACAAGCCGTTAAACCTCTAGGTTACCCTTAGAGGACGAGTTTTGTCTCGTGAGGGTTTTCAGTGGATTGCACCCACAAAATCCATAAAGAAAGAGAAAAAAATTAGTATTTTTTAAAAGCATGTTTAAAGGAGAAAATATTTGAAGTATATTTGTAAGGATTTAAGTAATCTATAAGTTATAGGAATATCAAATTTTTCATTCCGAAACTCAGTCTCTATTCAAAAACATGTCATCAATCAAAGTTAGGAATCAAATTGTACTTCTCATCTAGTCTATTAATTTTATCCTGAGTCGTTTGCACCATCGTGACTGTGAAGTTAACTAAGGGTTCTTTAACATTAAATCCTATGCCTTATTTATATTTATTTTTGGTGGAATTTATTCCTCAATTTCATTAGGCTTTCTAATCTGCCCATGTAACGAGCCTTTAGTCGGTGACACCCAAACCGGACAGTTTTAGGGCACCAGGTGAGAAAAAACCCCTAAGGACTTAAACACTCGAGCAGACAAGGCCACGAAATCAAGGTTTTTATTTATAAAATGTACCCCTTTTAGGCGTGAATACTTATGCTTCATGAGGCAAAAATACCCAGCTTGATCAGAGGATTTATATATATATATATTTCTTTCAAACTTATCTAATTATCTTTTGCATAAATACTAAGGCTTGCTTAGGCCAAAGCACCTAGCTAATCAATAATTAGATTTGTTTATTTTTTTTCATACATATATGTTTTCATAAGGCATAAGAGTCTTTATTTTTAAACCCTAAGTATGTAAGTGTATTTAGTGTGCATATTTCATCCTGGTAAAGATCAAGACTAAATTACTTTCACAAATTTTCTTCCTAACCCTAAAAATCAAACAAGTCATCTTATTTTGCCCAAGTGTAAGAAATCCTAATTATGATTTTCCTATTCCTTAAAATTGACTTAATTTCTGACAAAAATATATTAAATATTGTTCTTACCTTTCAAAAAGTTTTATATATATATATATACAATTTTTTTTACAATTTTTTTTTAGTTGTATTAGTCATGTTAGAACCCTCCCCCACACTTATTTCATGCATTGTCCCCAATGTATGAAAGAAATGTATACATGCATGAAATGAAATGTAAAAGAGGTGCATATATTATACAGAAATATGTACAACATCAAGTTTCTCCCACACCTAGATCTTTTTCAGTCTTATCCCTCTAGCTCTCTTCCCGTCATTCCAATGGGTCCTCTTTATAGGGCATACTGGGGAGGCTAATTTTTCTGTCATTTTAGCTTTCTTCCTCCCCAATCTCAACTTCTTTAGGTTTTCCTTCCTCATATTTCTATATTCATTATTCAAAAATTGATCACCACTACACTTCTCAGTTGGAACTTCCTCACTATGAATGCCTAGGAATTCTAACTCAGTTCCATATGTCTCCTCAAAGCTTAGGTCAACACTTTCCCCTAGAGATGTGTAATTAACAAAAAGATCCCTAGTTGGTTCATCCAAACACACGAGTTCTTCTTCGAAGAGGTTTTCAAAGGGTACGTCAATCGAAGGTTCTTGAATTATATTCTCATGCGATATATTATTGGTTGGCTCATCAAAAGTGAAGATATTCAAATAAAATTCTCCCATTTTAAAGGGTACTCTAACATTAGGAACTCCGACATATGCCTTCTCATTAAGATAATCCCATTCATTCTTAAATAATTCATTAAGAAACAGTGACTTATCTTCTATATCTTCACTCTCTTCATCACAATTATTTTCAACAAAGTTTACCTCCAATGTTTGATCTCTTATCTTATGAGGTTATTTTTCTAGGTTGAAGACATTGACTTCTCTAGTCATGTCCCCAAAAGTTAACCTCATGGACCCATTCCTACAATTGTGAAAGTGCCCTGATGCCAATTGTAAATCACCTAGAGGGGGTGAATAGGTGATAATGCTAATCTAGAAACTAAATGCTCTAAATGCGGAAGCTTAAAACAATATTGCAACACACTTAATACAACACACAAGTGTAGCCGAATTCCCCGTGAAGGGCTCTGGACTAATTCCTCTTGATTCCCCTTGAATGGGTTGAGGTGCTATGTGAAGCTCTTGTGGTTAAGTATAAGTGAGGCACACATAAACAACCAAGCATATAAGATGAATAGGCAATATAAATATATGCAAGGCAACACAAGCAATATGAATGATATGAATGACAATAAGAATGATGCTATGCACAACACAAATAGAGAGAGGGTTAGAGAGACAATGGATCAAACGCTAACAACAAGATATGTTTCGAGGTTCGAGCCCCTAGCTCTACATCCCCGCCTTCACCACCGTGAAGGATTTCCAATCCACTATCTCCCACCGAGGAACCTCTACCGAAGAGGATTTGTTACTAGGAGTACCAAACTCCTCTCTCAAACACCGCCTCACAACCGAGGGGTAGGCCCGTAGCCAATACAACAACCGATCCACCTCACACTTGAGGGATACAAACCAACAACCAACTCCACCTCACCAAGAGGGAGTAAACACCAATCTCTACCTCTACCAAAGAGGGAGCAAACACCAACCCAATACAACAACCTCAACCTCTACCAAAGAGGGAGCAACTCAAGAAATCAAGGGTTTACAATAAGTGGTATGTCTCAACCACAAACCTCTTTCCCTTTTCTCTTTTTCCACAAAACAAAGATCATAAATAGATTAGGATAGAAGATATAGCTCAAGTGTGGAAAACAAAGTGTTTTGATCAAAGAAATTCTCTTGGGAAAATACCAAAAATGATATAGAAATTTTAGCTCAAAAACAATTCCCAAAACCTAATTTCTTTGAAATAAAACAAAACACTTAAAACAAATGAATGAAGCTTTTGGCACAAAAACTATTTTGAAAACTTCTTTTAAACACCAAGAATAGAGAGAAATTTTAGCTCATAAAAACTTAGTTAAAAACACCAAGCAATGGGGTATTTATAGCCCCAAAACAAAACTAGCTGTTAGGCTGATCTGGCAGCCTGACAGGCTACCGGTCGGCCGACCCGGCCGACCGCCAACGGTCTGAAATATGACCGTTGGGCAAACCCGGTCGACCGCTCGGTCGACCCAAATAAACAGAGAGAAAAGCTCTCTGGTCCGGTCGGCCGCCCGGCCGACCGTCCCAATGTGTGCCAGACGTGCACGGTTCTGTGCACGTCGGTCGACCATACGGGTCGACTGGCCTATGGTTCGGTCGACCCATGCGGTCGGCCGACCTGGCCTAACAGACACTGTTCAGGGACAGAAAACATATGTTAAAATATTTCTAAAAATTCTTTTAAGTCTTGTAAAAATACCCAAAAATAGTTTTATCTTTTTGCATTGATATGTAAACATGTGATAAATATTTTAGCTCAAATATCAAGCATATGAAACTATTTTTGTGTCTTATCATTTTTACCAAAAATCAAAACATATATTTTTATCAAACTTGGATTTTTCAATACATGAATAGGATAGTCAAAATAAGTTTGTATAAGTCATGTAAGCATGCATGTATAACTAGAATACATCTATTATACATATAAACTATTTAAACTTGTTTTGATCAATCTATTCATGAAAACAAATATCGGTTAAACTAAAAACTGAAAAACCAATATCCAAACATAAAACTTGTGTGTGTTGTGCACTTGAGCATATCAACTATTCTAAGCTTTACAAATGGATCTAAACACACTATCTAAACTAAAACTAGGATACCTAAGTCTTCTTGACGATCTTCAATCTTCAAGTAGACTCGATCCCAAACCGTGATCCACCGAGTGCAAATGAGCAATCTTGAAGCTCGGGCACCGAAATCACCATGTGAAAGCTTCTAAACTCCTCTTTATGAAGCAATCACCAACTAATATCTTGATTAATGATCTGTAACTAAAATCACAAGATAATTAGTAAACATAACTACATGAGTTAATCATCATCAAAACTAGGGTGGAAGGCCTTTGGGCCAACAATCTCCCCTTTTTTGATGATGACAAAACTCATGGAGTTATATATGCATGGATTAAAGTTAAGCTTCAAAGAAGCTCCCCCTTAAGTCATGCATAACCAAATAAACAATAAATATGCAATGAATGTTAAACATGAAACATGAAACATGAAACATGCATATCTATGCATAAACAATAAAAGGTTCTAGATACCAATGAAATGTTCAAAAATAAAACATGCTCTAGATACCAATTAAAATTAAACTAAATTAAACTTAATATATGCAAAACATAAACATGCATATATAAAACTCAATCAAACTCAAAATCTTTCCCCCCCTTTTTGTCAATCATCAACAAAGGGGTAAACAATCAAAACAAAACAAAATTTTCTCACCCTTTTTAATACAAAGAATCAATCATCAATAAAGGGTTAAATGCAAAACTAAATCAATACATTTTTCTCCCCCTTTTTGTCTAAAACAAAACAAAAACTAAATAGGGGTGACAATCAATTAAGGTACCAATTGAAAATATGTCAAGGAATAGCATCTTGATACCAATTGAAAGGAAACAAACAAAAAAAATATTGATACCAATTTTAAGCAAAACACATGAAAATCTTGATACCAATTGAAATTAAACATAATAAATTTTGAATGTCTTAAACAAAAATTTTGATACCAATTGTAAATATTTTTCATTTTGAATATATGATACCAAATTTAAATTTTCAATCATAAAGTATGGGAGTACAAATACCAATTGAAAGATGAAATACGAATTTTCTCCCCCTTTATGAAATACCAACAAAACAGTGCGTAGGCTTGATATCAATTTAAAAGTAATTAATTGAAACAAAATTGAAGCTCAAGCTTAGCATAAACATAAACATATATATATGTATGGAAAATAGATACCAATTGAAATTGATATTCTTAGAATTGAAAAACATTCATACATACAAACATATATGAGTATACAAGAAAGGTCAAAATTGATACCAATTGAAAGAATTCAATGATACCAATTGAAACAACAATAATATCAAGTGTATATCTCATATTACTATCACCCAATCATGGTTCAAGTTTTAAATGAGTTTCATTTTAAAGCATACATGAACATGATCTCACATCCATCCTCCCATAGAAGGTAGGGGTTTTCAAAAATAGATTTTAAAAATAAGCTTTGTTTGAAAAATTCTACCAAAATGAAGAATACCGTAACTAGTTATATGAATAATTTGAAAAACTAGTACGAAATCCTTCAAGCAAGGAATAAACTAAAAATAATTTTCATAAAACACATGTAAATCGCATAGCACTTAAAAACACTCAATATTCAATAAAGTCCATACATGCTCATGAAAACATACTCATGAGAAATACTTTAAAAATGGTGAGTGTACAAGTAATGTGTGACATGGCATTATGAAATTTCCAATTAAGCTCAAAATTCCTTAAAACAAGAAAACATAAAAATCATTAAAACTTATTTAATCTTCAAGGTATATGTATGTTTTATACAAATTAAAGTATATATACGTATCCAAACACAACGAGTCCACAAAGATATATGCATGAAGGCACGTGGCTCAAAAAAGATGTATATGTATAATAATAATTTGGATAAAATGGACATATACATGAAGTTAAACATAAACACAAAAACATGAAAAACTAAATTTTCATTAAAACAAATTTCATTTCAAGGTATATATATGATTTGTCAACACAAAAAGTATACATACATATCCCTAAACACAATTGAGTCCATATATATAGATTTGCATGAAAGGCAAATGACTCAAGGGGTATACATGTATATCTTAAAGTTTGGCAAAATTACACATATACATTAAATGAAAACTCATACACATAAAAACAAATCCAAAAATAGGAATACAAGTTTAAAATGCATGGATCATCAAAACTAGACTATACTAGCACATCTAATGGGTTCAAATAAGCATTCAAGCACAAAAATATATAGATTTATTTGTGGCCCACTATATGCACAAATATATATCTAGTCTTAATAAAAACTAACATTTAAATATATATTCAAATTATGAAGCATCAAAACAAGAATAAAATCATCATGATAAACATAAACAAGATTATTAAGAAAATCCACATGTTATTAAACCTATGATAAACATGATAGCTAAACAAATGGTTAGAACACAAAATATGGGTCCATATAAACATGGGTGTCTCAAATGGCTAAACGTGTATGTCAAGGGTCTAATAAACATGGTATTAACATAATAATTTACAAACAATAAAAACATGCTAAAAATAATGAATAGGAAAAGCATGTAAACAATAATTAGGAGTTAGGAATTGTTACCAAAACCTAGAAGGCAACTTTCCTTGTCTCCAAAACAAGGTGGTCCTCTCCACCAAACATCCCTTGAAAGTGATGCATCCAAATAATCTCCTTTAAGTACGGAACGCATCCACTCCAAGGTACGGCTACTCTCACGTCATGTGAGAGCCCACACCTACATCAAAAACTCGAGGGGTGGTCTTTGGTACCCATATCTTGTTGGGTCCATGGGGGTTGTATCATTCCTAACCCAAACAAACTTATTTGCTAAATTTGAAATATGTAATCTATCATAACAAAATTTAGCAAGGTGGCCCTTACGTCCACAATGTGTACAAGTGTACACATGAGCATACATAGTGTGATGGTGTCCGTGAGGAGCATGTGTATGCCGTGATGGGTATGCATGAAGAGATGGAACTTGTTTCTTTCGAAACAAAGATTCCAAACGTGTATGCCCAACAACACATTGGCTCAAAGTGGAGCCCAAACAATCTACACTCTTCTTAAGCAAACAAATATCATCATTAATTCTAGAAGAAGAGGTACATGCAATAGGTAGACTAGATGAAGAAGCTACACTAGCATGGCAAACATGAGCATCTTATTTTGCAAAACATCATTTTTCTTTAAACAAACATTTAAATCATTTGAAATAGAAATAATTTTGTTTTTCAAAGCAACATTCTCTTTTAAAACAAAATCAATTTTTGAAGACAAAACATCATTATTTTTCACAAGAGTTTCACAATCATTTTTAGATTTTAAAACTTTATTTTCTTTTAGTGCAAGATCAAGTTGAGACCTTAATGAATCCCTCTCATTATAGACCTCAACCTTCTCTTGCAAAACCTTGTCAAGTCTAGAATGCAAACTTTTATTTTCTTTTTCAATACCTAGACTTTTCTTTTTCAAAATCTTATATTTTTCAATCAATTTTTCACAAACAATAGAAAGTTCTTCATTCAAAGCATGGGGATCAACAAATTCATCACATGAAGAACTAGCATCAAAACTATCTAGTTGAGATTCTGAATATACCTCAAGGGTGTCATTCCCTTGGACCATGAAGCATTGTGAGTTGGATTCTCCACTAGATTCCTCCGGTTGGATTAGCAATTGAAGCTTGGAGGTGGTGGTTGTCAACATATTCCACACTGCAAAGGCGGAATCAAGGTTAGAAACACTCATAAGATAATCTTTATATAATGTGCTTCTAATGGCCTTAAGGGCTTGTGCATTGGCCCCTATATGATTGCTATCACTAAGGAAGGATTCCTTGGTAATGGCAAGGTTAACCTTGTAACCTAGGGCTTGTAGATACATGGACATCCTATACTTCCAAACAACAATGTTGGAAGGGTCAAAACTAGGTGGGGTCATGAAGTCCATGGGTACAAACTATATGTGTGCAAACAGGCAAATGTAAATGTAGATTAGCAAACAAATGGATCTCACTCCTAAGATGTTAAGCCTAAGTATCAGGAGCGTTGGCTCTGATACCAATTGAAAGTGCCCTGATGCCAATTGTAAATCACCTAGAGGGGGGTGAATAGGTGATAATGCTAATCTAGAAACTAAATGCTCTAAATGCGAAAGCTTAAAACAATATTGCAACACACTTAATACAACACACAAGTGTAGCCGAATTCCCCGTGAAGGGCTCTGGACTAACTCCTCTTGATTCCCCTTGAATGGGTTGAGGTGCTATGTGAAGCTCTTGTGGTTAAGTATAAGTGAGGCACACACAAACAACCAAGCATATAAGATGAATAGGCAATATAAATATATGCAAGGCAACACAAGCAATATGAAAGATATGAATGACAATAAGAATGATGCTATGCACAACACAAATAGAGAGAGGGTTGAGAGACAATGGATCAAACGCTAACAACAAGATATGTTTCGAGGTTCGAGCCCCTAGCTCTACATCCCCGCCTTCACCACCGTGAAGGATTTCCAATCCACTATCTCCCACCGAGGGAACCTCTACCGAAGAGGATTTGTTACTAGGAGTACCAAACTCCTCTCTCAAACACCGCCTCACAACCGAGGGGTAGGCCCGTAGCCAATACAACAATCGATCCACCTCACACTTGAGGGATACAAACCAACAACCAACTCTACCTCACCAAGAGGGAGTAAACACCAATCTCCACCTCTACCAAAGAGGGAGCAAACACCAACCCAATACAACAACCTCAACCTCTACCAAAGAGGGAGCAACTCAAGAAATCAAGGGTTTACAATAAGTGGTAGTCTCAACAACAAACCTCTTTCCTTTTTCTCTTTTTCCACAAAACAAAGATCCTAAATAGATTAGGATAGAAGATATAGCTCAAGTGTGGAAAACAAAGTGTTTTGATCAAAGAAATTCTCTTGGGAAAACACCAAAAATGATATAGAAATTTTAGCTCAAAAATAATTCCCAAAACCTAATTTCTTTGAAATAAAACAAAACACTTAAAACAAATGAATGAAGCTTTTTGGCACAAAAACATTTTGAAAACTTTTTTTAAACACCAAGAATAGAGAGAAATTTTAGCTCATAAAAACTTAGTTAAAAACACCAAGCAATGGGGTATTTATAGCCCCAAAACAAAACTAGCCGTTAGGCTGATCTGGCAGCCTGACAAGCTACCGGTCGGCCGGCCCGGCCGACCGCCAACGGTCTGAAATATGACCGTTGGGCAAACCCGGTCGACCGCCCGGTCGACCCAAATAAACAGAGAGCAGAGCTCTCTAGTCCGGTCGGCCGCCCGGCCGACCGTCCCAATGTGTGCCAGACGTGCACGGTTCTGTGCACGTCGGTCGACCGTACGGGTCGACCGGCCTATGGTTCGGTCGACCCATGCGGTCGGCCGACCTGGCCTGATAGACACTGTTCAGGGACAGAAAACATATGTTAAAATATTTCTAAAAATTCTTTTAAGCCTTGTAAAAATACCCAAAAATAGTTTTATCTTTTTGCATTGATATGTAAACATGTGATAAATATTTTAGCTCAAATATCAAGCATATGAAACTATTTTTGTGTCTTATCATTTTTACCAAAAACCAAAACATATATTTTTATCAAACTTGAATTTTTTAATACATGAATAGGATAGTCAAAATAAGTTTGTATAAGTCATGTAAGCATGCATGTATAACTAGAATACATCTATTATACATATAAACTATTTAAACTTGTTTTGATCAATCTATTCATGAAATAAATTCGGTTAAACTAAAAACCGAAAAACCAATATCCAAATATAAAACTTGTGTGTGTTGTGCACTTGAGCATATGAACTATTCTAAGCTTTACAAATGGATCTAAACACACTATCTAAACTAAAACTAGGATACCTAAGTCTTCTTGACGATCTTCAATCTTCAAGTAGACTCGATCCCAAACCGTGATCTACCGAGTGCAAATGAGTAATCTTGAAGCTCGGGCACCGGAATCACCATGTGAAAGCTTCTAAACTCCTCTTTATGAAGCAATCACTAACTAATATCTTGATTAATGATCTGTAACTAAAATCACAAGATAATTAGTAAACATAACTACATGAGTTAATCATCATCAAAACTAGGGTGGAAGGCCTTTGGGCCAACAAATTGATGATGGCATTGGCTGTAGTAAGGAATGGTCGCCTTAGAATAACAGGAGTTTGAGCCCTATGATTGGAGTTAGACACAGGTTGTGTCTCTAAAACTATAAAATCAACAGGGTAAATAAACTCCCCAACCCGGATAAGGACATCATTAATCTCCCCTTTTGGAACTTTTACTGAACGGTCAGCCAGTTGGATAGTGACTCGAGTTGGACTAAGATCGCCCAACCCGAGTTGTAGATAAACTGAGAATGGAAGCAAGTTGATACTTGCCCCCAAGTCAAGAAGTGCACAACTAATCTCGGCTTGTCCTATTGTGCAGGCAATGGTTGGACTACTTGGATCCTTGTACTTAACAGGGATCGGACCCGTTAGTAGCTCACTAATGTTAGTAGCTAAGAAGACCTTTTTAGGTACATTAGTCTTTCTATTCTTGGTGCACATGTCCTTAAGAAACTTAGCATAAGATGGGACTTGTTGGATGGCATCAAGAAGTGGCACATTTATCTTCACCTTATTAAAGATCTCAATTATCTTATCCATATGTGGATTTTGCTTGTTGATTTTCAGCCTATTAAGAAATGGTGCTATAGGCTGGTGCACATGACTAGTTGACTTATCTTTTTTAGATTCATCAAATTTAGGAGGAGTGGGATTAGATGAGGTGGATACTGAAGTGTGATTGTGCTGACTAGGATTAGGTGGTGTTGACACTTGGTTATCAACTTTCTTTCCCGACCTCAACGTATGAACAACATTACATTGATTCAATGATTGATCCTCAACCAAATGAGCTTGTTGTGAATTCCTGAGATTCATAATTGGTTGACTGGGCAAGGTACCCTTTTGCCTCTCATATTGTGGATTGGCTAACTGGCTCATTTGACCCTCTGGCCTCTGTATTGTTTGCATGAGGGAATCTTGGTTCTTCATGTACCTTTTCATGTTTCTCTCAAAATCAGTCATTCTCCTTTCGAGTTGAGGATTCTAGAAGGAAGATGGTGGAACTTGGTTGGGAAAATTTTATTGATAATTTGAAAATTTGTTAGGAGAATTGTGAGGGTGATTGGAAAAGTTGGGTTGATAATTGGAAGAATTATTGGAATGATGGAAGTGGCTTGCATGGTTTGACCGTGGGTGGTCATTATTCTGTTAGCTCCATGAGAAATTTGGGTGATTTCTCCAGC
Source organism: Agave tequilana (assembly GCA_038442645.1). Classification (NCBI taxonomy): domain Eukaryota; kingdom Viridiplantae; phylum Streptophyta; class Magnoliopsida; order Asparagales; family Asparagaceae; genus Agave; species Agave tequilana. The sequence goes on along the minus strand of JAVJIF010012071.1, from coordinate 24,231 downwards.
CAGGATTGTACGTTGGAGTGTAAGGATCATTGTTCGACCTTGAAAAGGCCGCATTCATCGGTTCAGAAAAGTGTTGGTGAGCTTGAAATACATGACACTCCTCAAACACATGATTCATGGCCTGACAGTAAATACAACTCAGAGTTGAAAATTGGTTCGGGCTGACTTGATTGACTAGACTTGGTTCCTTAGTTTCTAAAGCTTCCAGTCTTCTCGCTAGGTTGGCTAACTTAGCCTCGTTAGCTATGGATGATTCAATCGAATGGAGACCTCCTTTTGAAGAGATAGAGTTTGGATTTCTAGAGCTTTCACTAGTACGTTCCCATTGGATGGTCTTTTCAGCTAGATTCTCATATAAATTCTATCCTTCATGCTCATCCTTCTGCAAGAATCCCCCTTGGCACATGCTTTCTAAGAGGGTCTTGGTGGAGTAGTCTAAACCGTCATAGAGAATTTGGCATTGTCGCCATTTCTCTATTCCATGATGAGGACATTGGACAAGGAGGTCTTTGATGCGTTCAAAGTACCTCCAAAATGGTTCACTAGGTTCTTACTTGAACTGCATGATATTTTTTCTAACGAGGGCGGTCTTGTGGATTGGATAGAATTTCTTCAAGAAGACCTTGATGAAACCATCCCAGGATGTGATAGAGCCGGCCGCTAAGCTGTAGAGCCATTTCTTGGCTAAGTCCTTAAGAGTAAATGGGACAAATCTCAACCTAATAGCATATCTGCAAGGTGTGGGATTTTCATCATTAAGCATACTTTCTCAAATTATCTTATGAAGAATAAGCATCTTCGGACTCTAAGCCATAGAACTTAGGGAGTGTACTGATGAACTGTGGCTTAAGCTCAAAGTTGTGTTCACCAACAGATGGAAGTTGGATGCAGGATGGAAGTGATGTTCTAATGGGATAGAACCTATCCTGCAAAGATGTCGGTCGATCTATAACCGAATCTGGTCTTATTTCGAACTTGGGTGGTGATGTGTTTCTAGTTAACCTAGATGAATTAGGGTCTCTTGACCACACTTGCATACACAAACACAATCACAAACAAGTTCACCGATAGTCAAGAAGAGAAAACAACCAAGTCTAGTCTAATGTAACCTTGACCTAGACAACTCCTAGCTGGTTATTGTCCACAAGACGTATAATGTAGACTTTGACCACAAGCTAATCAGCCAGGTCAGGGCAAGATTGGTGGGAGGTTATCCGTAAAAAATGTTCCTTAATTAAGTAACCACCAACCTTCGGGCTTTCGGCCCTCAATCCCCTTCCTAGACACTGATTTGGCAGGAGTCAAATTCCAACACCTTTCCCCTTAGGATAATCTCCTAGTGAGTTCGAGATGTCCCTAAGACCAATGTCTATCAGATTTTACTTAGGCTTAGGTTGTGCGTGCTTGGAGATAGTTTGTGGGCTAAGGAAGGGTAATGACTTTCCCACCTTATCTTGAATTGGGTTTTGCCCTTAGAGTTAATTGTTCAAAGTGTGCAAGATATAGGAAAGTAGCATTCAAAAGCAAATATCACCTAAGAATATTTCCTAAACTATATGATATGCATACGTACCTTGTCTCCAGCTCTCTTCAACAGTAATTGTAAAATAAACGTAATTAGACAAATGTCTAAAATGCAAGTCTAAACGTTTTTTAAGCAATTAACAATCACTCAAATTACTATTGGATTAAAACAGAGGTGGTGGATAGCAGATATAGCAAGAATATAACATACAAAAACTTAATTTTTTTTTGCAAGCAATATGTCCTGCAAAAAAGAGTTTTAGTAGTCCAATGAATTTTTCAACTTTTGCAACGCAATTTCTTGAAATTCTATTTCCTACTTTCGAGAGTAGGGGCACAGAATTTGCAAGTCTTCTCTTGTAAAGTTTGAATGCTAGATCTGAATCTTGAAGTCCCTAAAATAATACACCAAACTTGTTAAAAAACAAATACACCGTTCCCTCCCCGGCAACGGCGCCAAAATTTATTGTAAAAATGAAAGAGTTAAGAAATTTTACCGTGTAGCTTGTGGCTAACGGGTCGTGTTCACGAGGAGGAATGCGATGAAAGCTTTTCGGTGTTTTGTTTAGTAACAAATAATTGTGCTCGTTTTTTAATTGAAAAGAGAATGGAAAGAAGGGAGATGATTAAAAGAGAAATTGCAACATTGAAGAAGGCTTTGGAAAAGGTGAATTTTGTATAAAGCTTAGAAAGTGATTTGTTATTTTTTTTAATGAGGAAGAAAATTGGGGCTCACTATCTCACTACTCAACCGTTTATTCTTCTATTGAAATCCTTAGTGCCTCAACTTGATCATAGGCAAAACTTAAGGTTGACTTTAGAAAGTTTGAAGTAAAGCATATAAGATGGTTGGAAAAGTTAACTCTTTTCTTTAAGAAACTGTTTTGAATCGAATGTTATATCATCAAGCGCGAAGAAGCAAGTATGGAATAAAAACAGTTCAAGAAACGTTCTTAAAAGAAGTAGAAGTTTAAAAATCCAAACCCATCCTCATGTGCCTTCAAGAACACTTTCAAGAAGAAAGGCTTTAAGTTAGGCATGCAAATGATTCATTGGGTCTTTTTCATGAAAATCAGAAAAGAAGAAGAATTGGAGAGAGGTACAATAGTGAGCCCAGAAAATCGATATAGTTACTCATGGGAAATAAGAAACAATGCAAGTAATTAAAGTAAAACATACCGTAAATGAGTGAAAGAAAACGTAGCTCGACTCTTGTATTGATGTCACTTCAATCTTCAAGTTACAAGCACTCAATTCCTCTCTCTCACACAAGCATTTGTACTGAACTACAAATTGCAAAACAAAATATAACTTTTACGCTATCTAACAAAAAGCCTAAATCCTTAAAGAATAAACAAAAGCTCTAATCCTAGTCTTCGTCCCTTTTTCAGTACAAAACCAAGCTTTTATAGGCAAAACCTCAGAGAGAAGGGAGTGAGGAGATAAGGGGAGTAAACGCTCCCCTTATCTCCACCAACAAGCCGCGGATCTGTGGCTTGGGCCGCAGATCCGCAGCCTGGATGTCGCCAATTGGCCACATCCAGGTGGAGGATCAGTTGGCGTGGATTTGGCCTCCCTTTTGTCTTGCTGGATTAACTGTTGCAACTCCCAGATTTGACAAAATGATCTTTGATTTGTTGGCTTCAACTGCTTGATTCAGGAAGATTCATTTCAACCGATTTTCAACCTCTCTGATATGCCAAGATTTGCCCTGATTCCTTGATTTCGAATTTATTCTGAATTAAATCTGAATTTGATGGGCTTTTTTGCTTGTTTCTCCTTCCTTTCTTTTAGCAATTGGGCATACATTTAACAAAGAAGAAGAAGACTTATTAATAGGATTTATTAGCTAAAAAGTATGGTAAGGTGACAAGTATATGCAATATATGTGACTGATCATTTCTTGATGTATGATGTTGCACCAATCAAATATGGGACTGCAGAGTCCCTCAACGCTCTCTTTTTATCAGTGTTTGTGGCCATTATTGCGTCAAGATCTTTCTTTTCTTCCAAGAGACATCAGTAAGTCTTGTTGATCTTTGGATCTAGACTTAGCAGTTTGGAGCTTCTAGATCATCACAAGTACCAATCAGGAAGAAGTTTCTAAAAGATTAACTTCTACTTTGATCAGAGTTCGGCTGCGCAGCCCACTAGTCAGCCGACTTCCTTTTTTTTGAGGTTTAGATTTCTGCATTCTGCAGAAAAAAATCAAGATATAATATTTGCAGACTCAAATTAAAACCAGAATTAAATATCATTGATATTGATGAAAAAAACAATTTCCGGCAACGGCACCAAAACTTGATGTGTGAGTTAGCAAGCGCACCAACCGTTTACAAGTAATAGAGTAACAGTAGAGTGTCAAACCCACAAGGATTGTAAGCATCAAGTATCAAACTAATTTATCCTAGTTTTATTTGAAAAGAAGACTTTTGTAGAAAATAATCAATAAAACGAACTAAAGAAAAATGCTTGCATGAGAAATAAGCGAGGGCAATTGATTTTGGTAGATAAAATTAGATATAAAATAAGTATTAGTGTTAGAAAATCATCTACTCATGTTAACAATCAAAAGTCTCTATCTTAACTAATATTCTCTCTGAGCAATATTAATTCTAACCTCTAATTGAAGAACCTACAATCTTTTTGGCCTAAAGCCCATCACTCTAGTTTTGATGATAATTAACTCATGTAGTATAGTACTAATGACAAGCTCATTAAGTTTCAGATAGTTGATCAAGATCTTAGTTGGTGTTTAGATTCAACAAAAGATTTAAAGTCAAGCTTTGAAGCTTGCACATATTGATTCAAGAGCTCGCGCTATCAAGGTCACATCAAGTACTCAAGAAGCGTTTAGCTCATGGATCAAGATTTGGACCAAGTCAAGAAGGAGAAGAAGATTTTCAAGAGAAGATTTTCAAGACTTGAGTTTAGTTTTTGTAAGTATTAAGATTTTATTTTAGATAAAATGTAAAGGATAGATTAGTTATGGATTGCTCAAGCTCATATACACACACACAAAATTTATATATGTTTTCATATGAATAATTTTGATTTTAGAAAATATCGTTTTGGTTTTGAGATTCAAAGTAGATATCATTATGTTTCATGAATAGAGCTCATAAAAATAAGTTTACATATTTTATATGTATTTTGGATTTTATCCATACACATTGATGACTCAAATATTTAAAAAAAAACTTATTTGATATTTCTATATCATGTGTTTAAGTTTTGTTTAAATCAAAACTTTGTTTAGAGCTTATTGTCAAAAACATAGATATTTTATCTTATATGTGTATTGGATCATATCCATAAACACCAAGCTTCAAAAAGTGTTTGAGATATCGTGTTTATGTATTTTAATAAGTTTTGGAAAATTTGTTTTTCAAATTGAAGTTTGATTTTTGAAAAATACTGGTTTTAATTTAAAACTTAATTTCTATATCACAAAAATGGTTCAAAAAGTTTGTAATAGGTGTTGACTTTTAGTCACACATTTTTTCTTCAAATATATATATGAACTTATTTTTGTGGATTTTATGTTATTTTATTATAATTTATAGAGTTTTAAAAGACCAAGTTTTAATCCCTTTAAAACCCAGACCTAAGCTTCTGGCCGTCGACCGAACCAAAAGTCGGTCAACTGAGCGATCGAATGATGTGCATAGGCAACATGCATAGAGCCTGGCTTGAGGGCCGGTTGACCGGGCGGTCGACAGATCAAGAAAGTTTACTCTCTGGATCTGGCCCCGGTCGACCAGCCGAGAGCAGTGCTCTCTGGTTCTTGCCTCGGTCGATTGACCGGTCGACCGATAGGTCTTTGACCTGGATATGTAGACCGGGCAATCGATCGGTAACCCCAACAGTCGTATTTACTGTTGGCCGGTCGACCGACATGTCTATTTGATCAGAAAACTGAGCCCAACGGCTAGTTTTCTGAACCCTATAAAAGAGGGTTCTCTTGGCCAATTTTCTATAAGATTTTGGAAAAGTTTTAGAGCCAGTTTTTTGCTTCTCTCTTAGAGTTTTCTCCACATATTTTTGGGCTAAAGCTTCCATATCAAAAGGAGGGTTTTTAAAGAGTGTTTTTAAAAGAAATTTCTTGAGTTTTTCACCACTTAATCTACCTTGTTTTTCTCACACAAACTTGAGCTTTCTATTTTTATATTTATTCTTTAGGGATCATTTGTTGTAAGAGTATATTTGGTGATCAAAGTGTAGAGATCACTAAGTTTTCATCATTGTATTTGAGGAGACAAACTTACTGGTTCATGTCGTGAAGAGTTCTTATGGGAGCTCGATGTAGAGGTGCGACCTCAGCAAGTTAGTGTGCTAGCATGTGGTTTCTTGTGAAAACAAGTGAGGAATTTGTGAGTCCAAGAGTTCGTGAGAGAGCTCATTGTAGGTGTTACGGCACCGAGTGATCTTGCGAAATCGTTGTAGTGGAAATACTTCATAGTGTTGAAGGCGGGGAAGTAGAGCTAGTGTGCTCGAACCTCAAAACAAATCTTCCGTGTTTGTGATTGCTCATCTCTCTCTCTCTCTCACTTTTATTTTATATATCATGCATGTTTTGTGCTTATCTTTATATACTTGATGTATTTGTGCTTAATTGAATATATGCTTGGAATTATTTGCTCACACTTGTATTCAACCAAGAGAGTCATAGTTCTACCTCAACTCTTAATCTAGAGGACTCTTGAGGAGATAGTCTAGAGCCCTTCACCAGAAATTCAGCTACACTCTTGTGTTATACTTTGTGTGTTAGCTTAATAGTTTTCCGCATTAGTTTGCATTAGATTAGCTTGTCACCTATTCACCCCCCCTTTAGGTGATATACAAGTGGTATCTGAGCTTGGTGCTCTTAATTTGGGTCTAACACCCTTGAGTTAAAGATCTTTGTTTTAGCTAATCACTATATTTGAAAACATAATTATGATTTCATATAACCTCCTACGTTTGACATTCTTAACCTCCAAACATGGAAAGTTAAGATGTCCATCTAACTAAACGCCCTAGGTATTCATGTTTATTTTGCCACTATTAAAGATTCTTATTGTTTTAATGGCAAACATCTTGAGGCTAACACAAAAGCCATCCATACTTAAAATCTCCCTGAATGATGAATATTCATCTAGGGTTGATAACTTTATTCAACTTTTGTAGTACGGAACACTCTTATCTCCCTTGGTGAACAAAAGCAATACTACATGGAGAGTGACTCAGATGATGGAAGTGCTACTTCTAATATATGCTACATAGCTCAAGGGGATGACCCCCCTTGAGGTAAATTCTGAATCCGAGGTTGATGAAGATGTTGACAATGCCATATGATGAACTTGCTATGTTTTGTCAACAACTTCTTAAAAATATGAATTGTTAAAAATGAAAAATAAAGTTTGAAAAATGAAAATGATTTGGTTTTAAAGGAAAAAGATTCTTTTAAAATAAATTTGAAGTTGTTTCAAAATAAAATAAAGTTTTGAAAAACCAAGTTAATTTAATTGAAACAGAAAAGAAGATTGCCTTAAAAGAAAATAACTCTTTGAAAAATAAAAATATTTTGAAAGAAAAAGAAAATATTTCTATTTCTAAAAAGAAAAATAATTTTGTGTCTCATGTCTCTTCTTCCACAATTAATAATGATATTTCTATAATGAAGAAGAACATTGATTGTTTGGGCTTTGTTTTCCATTGATTTTTGCAAAGGGGAAAACTTACAAAAAAGGGGTCGAGGAGCTAAATTACAAGTAATTCTTTGCAGTAAAAAGATTACAGGCAGATCTCCTCTGAGATTTCTGGGGAAGTGTGCTGGTAGGAATCTGATCAGCGCGCGATCACTTTATCCCTTTGATGATGCGATCGATCAGACAATCGGACTGCCGCCTGATGGGATTCCCTTCTCGCCTGGTTCGGGATCGGAGAACAGAAGATCGGTAGAGCCCTCTTGTTACTTCTCGAGCTGCCTCCGCTTGGGAATTCCTTCTCGCCTAGTTTCAAAAATTCCTTGAGAGGGAGGAAGCTCTTAGGGTATTAGCACCCTGAATTTTTAGTTGTAGGATTAGAGAGGTGATTCTCTGAATTCTTGGAAGTAAGAGAGTAGATCTCTTGTTGGCTTATGCTTTGAAGCCACCAAGGAAGCTTATGCTCTTCAAAAAGCCTCTTAGACTTGAATCTTTTCAAACCCCTGTGCCTAGCCTACTAGTGGGCTATTTAAAGGCTCAATAGGGAGTTATGATTCCCTTGATTGTCTCCCGTTAATGAGAAATCATGGGTGTAACTACCAAATTTGATCTCGATCACAATGATCTCATTTGGAGATTTGATTGGTCAAAGATGACCGTAAAAGATTGGCTCCTCTTAATAAGGGATACTCCCTTGATCCTCTCCAGTTAATTGAGAGATCTCCCCTGATCTTTGTTTTCTATTGATTTTGCAAAGGGAAAAACTTACAAAAAAGGGGTCGAGAAGCTAAATCACAAGTAATTCTTTGATGTAATAAAAGATTACAGGTAGATCTCCTCTGAGATTTCTGGGAAAGTGTGCCGGTAGGAATCTAATCAGCGCACGATCACTTTATCCCTTTGACGATGCGATCGATCAGACAATCGGACTGCTGCCGATGGGATTCTCTTCTCGCCTGGTTCAGGAAATCGGAGAACAGAAGGTTGGTAGAACCTTCTTGTTACTTCTCAAACTGCCTCCACTTGAGAATTCCTTCTCGCCTGGTTCCGAAAATTCCTTGAAAGGAAGGAAGATATTAGGGTATTAGCACCCTGATTAGAGCAGTAGTTCCCTAAATTCTTGGAAGTAAGAGAGTAAATCTCTGTATTTAGTCCTCTTCTCCTCTTTTCAGCCTCTATCTTCGTGTGTGCTCGTATACCTCTGGTGGGCTATTTTTAGGGAGAGCAGGGGTATAATTGTCCCTTGAAAGTCTAAAAATAGATTGAGTCAATCTGTTTAAATCTGAAAAGTAGCCTTGCCGCGAGGCTAGAATTAACTTTTGCGAAGTTAGGAATAGCAGGTAATGTTGATCTCCTAATCCGCTTTGATTCTTTTCAAATAACTGAAAGATCTCCCTTGATCTTCTTACTTGTTTTAGGAGAGTCAAGAGATTATGGTAAACAACTGCCAAATTTGATCTTAGATTTGATCTCGATTAGATTTGACCTTGAATAGATTTGATCTCATCTGGAGACTTAATTGGTCAAAGGTGACCATAAAAGACCCGCAGCGGAGTTACTGCGTCGAGCTCGTAGCGGAGCTGGGGGAAGCGTCTGGCAAAGTTAAAAAGAAAGCTCTTCAGCGGAGCTGGATATTTTTATGACGAAGCTACTAATTACTCTTTTGCGCAGGTGCATAGGGCTTCGAGCAAAGTTAACTGCCTGTGGAGTTAATTGAGCATCTCTCATAGCGAAGTTCAAAGGAACTCTTTACAATGCTAAGCAATTTCAGCTTCTCATGCGAGACTTATCTTGTAAGCTCGTGCAATACTAAGTGTTGAGCTAACTTAGTGTCTCTGGACCTGCCTGGGCCTTCTCACGAGCTTTTTTTAGCTTACTGTCTACTTTGCTGGATCAATAGAATTCAAGTTGCTGATTCGTCCCCTTTGAGATGGGTGAAGAACTGGTTGTCAGCTTGTCTGCCGCTTGTCTTTTGTAGATGTCAATAAGTTAGACGTTGTTCAGGCCAGTTAGGAATCTTATCTTTTTAGAGTGTCAACAAGACCCCTTCAAAGTTTTCGTAAGTCTGCAATGGACTGGTTCAGACTCTGAAATACTTTGAACTACTTTGATTGATGGTATGTGAAATACGAACGTCGCCATAGTGGTTGAGTTCAACTTCGGTTTCAATTCTGCTTCCGGATTGGAATAAGTTCGCGGAGGAATCGTGTAGATTCGTGATTCTGAATAGCTTCGCGTATGGATAGCTTCGCGTATGGATAACTTCGCGTTAACTCAGTGTCTGGAATGACATTCCTTTCCCGAGGCTAACTGCTTTTCGGTTAGTTACGAGAAGGACTGCTCCTTTTTCGAGGTTAGAATAACATCTCTTGCATTAATGAGAGAGTATTCCCTTTCTCAAGGTTAAGCATTTAAATGCTTTAAATTTGCCCCGCGCTTTCAAGTTTGAAGTAGCGGCGGTGTGATCAGGCCATGAGGCCTATAAATAGGACACTTGAAGTCCTCTTCAGAAAATATACTTTTCATGATATCTCCTGGTTGCCCAGGGAAGGAGACTTAGATATCTGAAATAGTGGGGGCGCCCACCCTGGCCACTAACCGGCCAAGAACTGGTGAGTCTTGGTCATCCAGAGACTTTTACCAATCGAATGGTGACTTTAGGGAGCTTATCTCCCTTAATCTTAGCTTTACCAGCTATTTCAGGGATTGATTTCCCTTGTTCTTCATTCTGTATCTGACTGATTTGCAGAGAAGGGCTTCAGCCCTATTTTCTAGCTTCCCGGCGAAGCTATCATGCTCGCTTGATTAGAAACAGACTTTCCCATGTAGGGTTCCTGTCTTGATCTATTGAATCGTAGGCAAGAATTGGGACTTAGTCTCTTCAAGGTCGAGCCAGTCTTGCCATATAGGTGGGGCTAAGACTGTGTCCCTCTGGACCAGTCTAGCTTAGCCATATAGGCAAGGCTAGGACTTGGCCCTTTTTAATACTCCTTCAGTCTAACTGCCTTAGGCGGAGCTAAGATTTGGCTTATGCTGAGTGATCGGTCACATATATTACATACATATTGTCACATTTCCATGCTTGCTATCTAAATAAAACATATTAATGAGTCCTATTGTTCTTTATAAAATGCAGGCCCATTGCTAAAGGATAGGCCAGAGAAACGAGCTCAAAAGCCCATTTAATTCAAAATAAATTCGAAATCAGGGAATCAGGACAAATATTGGTATATCAGAGAGTTTGAAAATTGGTTGAAATGAATCTTCCTGAATCAAGCGATTGAAGCCAACAAATCAAAGATCGTTTCGTCAAAACAGGGAGCTGTAACAGTGAATCCAACAAGACAAAAGGAAGCACAAAGCCACACCATATGATCCTCCACCTGGATGTGGCCAATTGGCCACATCCAGGCCGCAGATCCACGGCTTGTTGGTGGAGATAAGGGGAGCGTTTGCTCCCTTTATCTCCTCACACCCTTCCCTCTGAGGTTTTGCCTATAAAAGCTAGGGTTTTGTACTGAAAAATTAGCGAAGACTAGGATTAGAATTTTGTTTATACTTTAGGGTTTAGGCTCTTTGTTAGATAGTACAAAAGTTGTATTTTTATTTTGTAATTTGTAGTTCAGTACAAATACTTGTGAGAGAGAGGAAATTAGTGCTTGTACTTGAAGATTGAAGTGACATTAATACAAGAATCGAGCTATTTTTTCTTCCACTCATTTTACGGTATGTCTTGCGTTATTTACTTGCATTTTTCTTTAACTTCCATGAGTACCTAAATCGGTTTTCTGGGCTCACTATTGTACCTCTCTCTAATTCTTCTTTTCTGATTTTAATGAAAAAGACCCAATGAATCATTTGCATGCCTAACTTAAAGCCTTTCTTCTTGAAAGTATTCTTGAAGGCACATGAGGATGGGTTTGGATTTTAAACTCATACTTTTAAGAACGTCTCTTGAACTTGTTTTTATCACATACTTGCTTCTTCGCATTTGATGATTTAACATTCGATTCAAAATGGTTTCTTAAAGAAAAGAGTTAACTTTTCCAACCTTCTTATATGCTTTACTTTAAAATTTCTAAAGTCAACCTTAAGTTTTGCCTATAATCAAGTTGAGGCACTAAGGATTTTAATAGAAGAATAAACGGTTGAGTAGTGAGATTGTGAGCCCAGATTTTCTTCTTCTTATATTTAAAACAACCAAACAATTTTCAAAGTTTTTTTAAATCACCTTCTCCAAAATCTTCTCTAAAGTTGCAGTTTCTCTTTTAATCATCTCCTTCTTTCCATTCTCTTCTCAATTAAAAAATAAGCACAATTCTTTGTTATTAAACGAAACACCGAAAAGCTTTCATCGCATTCCTCCTCGTGGACACGACCCGTTAGCCACAAGCTACAAGGTAATTTCTTAATTCTTTGATTGTTCTTTCATTTTAGCAATCAATTTTTGGCGCGGTTGCCGGGGAGGGAACGGTGTATTTGTTTTTTAACAAGTTTGGTGTGTTGTTTCAGGGACTTAAAGATTTAGATCTAGCATTCAAGCTTTGCAAGAGAAGACTTGCAAATTCTGTGCCCCTACTCTCGAAAGTAGGAAACAGAATTTTAAGAAATTGCGTTGCAAAAGTTAAAAATTTCATTGGACTACTAAAACTCTTTTTTGCAGGACATATTGCTCGCAAAAAATTAAGTTTTTGTACGTTATATTTTTGCTATATCTATTATCCACCATTCCTCTTTTAATCCAACAGTAATTTGAGTGATTGTTAATTACATAAAAAAACGTTTAGACTTGCATTCTAGGCATTTGTCTAATTATGTTTATTTTATAATTACTGTTGAAGATAGCTGGAGACAAGGTATGTATGCATAGCATATAGTTTAGGAAACATTCTTGGGTGATATTTGCTTTTGAATGCTACTTTTCTATATCTTGCACACTTTGCACAAATCAATTCTAAGGGCAAAACCCAAGTCAAGATAAGGTGAAAAAATCATTACCCTTCCTTAGCCCACAAAACATCTCCAAGCACGTACAACCTAAGCCTAAGTAAAATCTGATAGACTTTGGCCTTAGGGACATCTCGAACTCATTAGGAGATTATCCTAAGGGGGAAGGTGTTGGAATTTGACTCCTGCCAAATCAGTGTCTAGGAAGGGGATTGAGGACCGAAAGCCCGAAGGTTGGTGGTTACTTAATTAAGGAACGTCTTTGACGGATAACCTCCCACCAATCTTGCCCTGACCTGGCTGATTAGCTTGTGGTCAAAGTCTATATTATACCTCCAGTAGACAATCAACCAGTTAGGAGTTGTCTAGATCAAGATTACCTTAGACTAGGCTTGGTTGTTTTCTCTTCTTGACTATTGGTGAACTTGTTTGTGATAGTGTTTGTGTATGCAAGTGTGGTCAAGAGACCCTAATTCATCTAGGTTAACTAGAAACACATCACCACCCAAGTTCGAAACAAGACCAGATTCGGTTATGGATCGACCGACATCTTTGAAGGATAGGTTCTATCCCATTAGAAGATCACTTCCATCCTGCATCCAACTTTCATCGGTTGGTGAACACAACTTTGAGCTTAAGCCACAGTTCATCAATACACTCCCTAAGTTCCATGGCTTAGAGTCTGAAGATGCTTATTTCTTCATAAGAGAGAGGAAGTATACTTAATGATGAAAATCCCACACCTTGCAGATGATGCTATTAGGTTGAGATTTATCCCATTTGCTCTTAAGGACTTAGCTAAGAAATGGCTCTACAACTTAGCGACCGGCTCCATCACATCTTGGGATGATTTCATCAAGGTCTTCTTAAAGAAATTCTATCTAATCCACAAGACCGCTCTCGTTAGGAAAAACATCATGCAGTTCAAGCAAGAACCTAGTGAACCGTTTTGGAGGTACTTTGAATGCTTCAAAGACCTCCTTGTCCAATGTCCTCATTATGAAATAGAGAAATGGCGATAATGTCAAATTCTCTATGACGGTTTAGACTACTCCACCAAGACCCTCTTAGAAAGCATGTACCAAGGGGATTCTTGCAGAAGGATGAGCATGATGGATAGGATTTATATGAGTATCTAGCTGAAAAGACCATCCAATGGGAACTTACTAGTGAAAGCTCTAGAAATTCAAACTCTATCTCTTCAAAAGAAGGTCTCTATTCGATTGAATCATCCATAGCTAACGAGGTTAAGTTAGCTAACCTAGCGAGAAGACTGGAAGCTTTAGAAACTAAGGAACCAAGTCCAGTCAATCAAGTCAGCCCAAACCAATTTCCAACTCCGGTTTGTACTTACTGTCAGGCCATGAATCATGTGTTTGAGGAGTGTCCATGAATCATGTGTTTGAGGAGTGTCCTGTATTTCAAGCTCACCAACACTTTCCTGAACCGATGAATGTGGCCTTTTCAAGGCCGAACAACGATCCTTACGCTTCAACGTACAATCCTGACTGGAGAAATCACCCAAATTTCTCATGGGGCTAACAAAATAATGACCACCCACGGTCAAATCATGTAAGCCACTTCCATCATTCCAATAATTCTGCCAATCATCAACCCAACTTTTCCAATCACCCTCACAATTCTCCCAACAATTTTTCAAATTATCAACAAAATTTTCCCAACCAAGCTCCACCATCTTACTTCCAGAATCCTCAACTCGAAAGGAGAATGACTGATTTTGAGAGAAATATTGAAAGGTACATGAAGAACCAAGATTCCCTTATGCAAACAATACAGAGGCTAGAGGGTCAAATGAGCCAGTTAGCTAACCCACAACATGAGAGGCAAAAGGATACCTTGCCTAGTCAACCAATTATGAATCCTAGGAATTCACAACAAGCTCATTTGGTTGAGGATCAATCACTGAATCAATGTAATGTTGTTCATACATTGAGGTCGGAAAAGAAAGTTGATAACCAAGTGTCAACATCACCTAATCCTAGTCAGCACAATCACACTTTAGCATCCACCTCATCTAATCCCACTCCTCCTAAATTTGATGAATCTGAAAAAGATAAGTCAACCAGTCATGTGCACCAGCTTATAGCATCATTTCCTAATAGGCTAAAAAACAAGAAAAATTCACACATGGATAAGATAATTGAGATCTTTAATCAAGTGAAGATAAATGTGTCACTTCTTGATGCCATCCAACAAGTCCCATCTTATGCTAAGTTTCTTAAGGACATGTGCATCAAGAAGAGAAAGACTAATATACCTAAAAAGGTCTCCTTAGCCACTAACATTAGTGAGCTACTATCTGGTCTGATCCCTGTTAAGTACAAGGATCCAGGTAGTCCAACTATTGCCTACACAATAGGACAAGCCGAGATTAGTCGTGCACTTCTTGACTTGGGGGCAAGTATCAACTTGCTTCCATTCTCAGTTTATCAACAACTCGGGTTGGGCGATCTTAGTCCAACTCGAGTCACTATCCAACTGGCTGACCATTCAGTGAAAGTTCTAAAAGGGGAGATTAATGATGTCCTTATCCGGGTAGAGGAATTTATTTACCCTGTTGATTTCATAGTTCTAGAGACCAACCTGTGTCTAACTCCAATCATAGAGCTCAAACTCCTGTTATCCTAGGGCGACCATTCTTTGCTACTGCCAATGCCATTATCAATTGTAGGAATGGGTCCATGAGGTTAACTTTTGGGGACATGACTAGAGAAGTCAATGTCTTCAACCTAGAAAAATAACCTCGTAAGATAAGAGATCAAACATTTGAGGTAAAATTTGTTGAAAATAATTGTGATGAAGAGAGTGAAGATATAGAAGATGAGTCGCTGTTTCTTAATGAATTATTTAAGAGAATGCGATTATCTTGATGGGAAGGCATATGTCGGAGATTCTAATGTTAGAGTCCCCTTTAAAAAGGGGAATTTGATTTGAATATCTTCACTTTCGATGAGCCAACCAATAATGTATCGCATGAGGATATAATTCAAGAACCTCCGATTGACATACTCTTTAAAAGCCTCTTTGAAGAAGAACTCATGTGTTTGGATGAACCAACTAGGGATCTTTTGAATAATTACACATCTCTAGGGGAAAGTGTTGACCTAACCTTTGAGGAGATATATGGAACTGAGTTAGAATTCCTAGGCATTCATAGTGAGAAAGTTCCAACT
The DNA here is from genome assembly GCA_038442645.1 of Agave tequilana. Lineage (NCBI taxonomy): Eukaryota > Viridiplantae > Streptophyta > Magnoliopsida > Asparagales > Asparagaceae > Agave > Agave tequilana. The sequence goes on along the minus strand of JAVJIF010012071.1, from coordinate 8,879 downwards.
GAGAAGTGTGGTGGTGGCCAATTTTTGAATAATGAATGTAGAAATGTGAGGAAGGGCAACCTAAAGAAGTTGAGACTGGGGAGGAAGAGAGCTAAAATGACAGAAAAATTGGTCTCCCCACGATGCCCTATAAAGAGGACCCATTGGAATGACAGGAAGAAAGCTAGAGGGATAAGACCGAAAAAGATCTAGGTGTGGGAGAAACTTGATGTTGTACATATTTTTGTATAATATATGCACCTCTTTTACAATTCATTTCATGCATGTATACATTTCTTTCATACATTGGGGACAATGCATGACAAGTGTGGGGGAGGGTACTAACATGACTAATATAACTTCAAAAAAAAAATGTAAAATGTAAAAAAAAAATGTAAAAATTTTTTTTTTTTTGTATATATGTATATATAAAAAAAAACCTTTTTAAAAGGTAAGAACAATATTTTGATATATTTTTGTAAGAAATTAAGTCAATTTTAAGGAATAGGAAAATCATAATTAGGATTTCTTACACTTGGGCAAAATAAGATGACTTGTTTGATTTTTAGGGTTAGGAAGAAAATTTGTGAAAGTAATTTAGTCTTGATCTTTACCTTGCATATTTGCCTTATAAAAAAAAAAGAAAAAAGAAAAAAAACTATATGAAAAAAATAATAATAAATAAACAAATCTAATTATTGATTACCTGGGTGCTTTGGCCTAAGCAAGCCTTGGTATTTATGCAAAAGATAATTAGATAAGTTTGAAAATATATATATATATAAATCCTCTGATTAAGCTGGGTATTTGTGCCTCATGAAGCATAAGTATTCACGCCTAAAAGGGGTACATTTTATAAATACCTTGGTTTCGTGGCCTTGTCTGCTCGAGTGTTTAAGTCCTTAGGGGTGTTTTCTCACCTGGTGCCCTAAAACTGTCCGGTTTGGGTGTCACCGACTAAAGGCTCGTTACATGGGCAGATTAGAAAGCCTAATGAAATTGAGGAATAAATTCCACCAAAAATAAATATAACTAAGGCATAAGAGTTAATGTTAAAGAACCCTTAGTCAAACTTTATAGTCATGATCGTGCATATGACTCAGGGTAAAGTAATAGACTAGATGAGAAAGACAATTTGACTCCTTACTTTGATTGATGACATGTTTTTGGAATGGAGGCTAAGTTTAGGAATGAAAATTTTGATATTCCTATAACTTATAGATTCCTTAAACTCTCACAATTATACTTCAAATATTTTCTCTTTTCAAAATACTTTTCGAAAATACAAACTTTTTTCTCTTTCTTTATGGATTCTATGGGTGCAATCCACTGAAAACCCTTACGAGACAAAACTCGTCCTCTAGGGTAACCTAGAGATTTAACGGCTTGTTATACATGCTCAGTGCAATCGAGTGACCTGCGAAAGTGGTCTAATAATTGATAAAGATTAGTTTTGATATTTTGCTCGAGGGCGAGCAAAAGATAAGTATGGGGGTGTGATCGGTCACATATATTGCATACATATTGTCACATTTTCATGCTTACTATCTAAATAAAACATATTAATAAGTCCTATTGTTCTTTATAAAATGCAGGCCCATTGCTAAAGGATAGGCCAGAGAAACGAGCCCAAAAGCCAATTTAATTTAGAATAAATTCGAAATCAGGGAATCAGGGCAAATCTTGGCATATCAGAGAGGTTGAAAATCGGTTGAAATGAATCTTCTTGAATCAAGCGATTGAAGCCAACAAATCAAAGATCGTTTCGTCAAATCAGGGAGCTATAATAGTAAATCCAACAAGACAAAAGGAAGTACAAAGCCACACCATATGATCCTCCACCTGGATGTGGCCAATTGGCCACATCCAGGCCGCGGATTCGCGGCCCAAGCCGCGGATCCGCGGCTTGTTGGTGGAGATAAGGGGAGCGTTTGCTCCCCTTATCTCCTTACTCCCTTCCCTCTGAGGTTTTGCCTATAAAAGCTAGGGTTTTGTACTGAAAAATTAGCAAAGACTAGGATTAGAATTTTGTTTATACTTTAAGCTTTAGGCTCTTTGTTAGATAGTACAAAAGTTATATTTTTGTTTTGCAATTTGTAGTTCAGTACAAATACTTGTGAGAGAGAGGAATTGAGTGCTTGTACTTGAAGATTGAAGTGACATCAATACAAGAATCGAGCTATTTTTTCTTCCACTCATTTTACGGTATGTCTTGTGTTATTTACTTGCATTTTTCTTTAACTTTCATGAGTAGCAAAATCTAATTTCTGGGCTCACTATTGCACCTCTCTCCAATTCTTCTTCTTTTCTGATTTTAATGAAAAAGACCCAATGAATCATTTGCATGCCTAACTTAAAGCCTTTCTTCTTGAATGTGTTCTTGAAGGCACATGAGGATGGGTTTGGATTTTTAAACTCATATTCTTTTAAGAACGTCCCTTGAACTTGTTTTTATCTCATACTTGCTTCTTCGCGCTTGATGATTTAACATTCGATTCAAAACGGTTTCTTAAAGAAAAGAGTTAACTTTTCCAACCTTCTTATATGCTTTACTTCAAACTTTCTAAAGTCAACCTTAAGTTTTACCTATGATCAAGTTGAGGCACTAAGGATTTCAATAGAAAAATAAACGGTTGAGTAGTGAGATAGTGAGCCCAGATTTTCTTCTTCTTATATTTAAAACAACCAAACAACTTTCAAAGTTTTTTTAAATCATCTTCTCCAAAATCTTCTCCAAAGATGCAATTTCTCTTTTAATCATCTCCTTTTTTCCATTCTCTTCTCAATTAAAAAATGAGCACAATTCTTTGTTATTAAACGAAACACTGAAAAGCTTTCATCGCATTCCTCCTCGTGGACACGACCCGTTAGCCACAAGCTACATGATAATTTCTTAACTCTTTGATTGTTCTTTCATTTTAGCAATCACTGAGCTAGCCCATCCTCACTGTGCAAGCGAGGCTATCCTCTACGTAATTGAAGTACCATTAGATCGGATATGAACTGATTCGCCCAAAGAATTCGACTTACATTTCATCTTTGTCGTTTCTCTTTGATTTAATGCTAACCTGTTTCCCATTTGCATTGTAGTAAACTGTGCCTTCCAGTCTTTTGTCTTGATGAAAGAGATCAGAGACTTGCCTCTTGATCTTTCAGCTAAAACTTTAATCCTAAGCAGGAGGAACATACTGGAGCAATTGATGCATGTTCCCAGAAGAGGTTGGCAGTTACTTATCTGAGATGATCTACTTCGAGAAGGGGCTGGTAGTCGCTTATCCGAGATGATCCACTTTGGGAAGGCGGACGTCACTTGTAAGGTCTCGGATCCTTCCTTTGCCAATTTTCATCAAAGAAGATCCGGCTTTCTGGTGGCAACCAGTCCTTTGCCAATTTTCATCAAAGAAGATCCAGCTTCTTGATGGCAAAATCTGCCATTATGTGAAAGATTATGGCCTTGAGCAGGAGGAAGGCCTTTCGTGTCCAGTTGGTTTGGCTTGTCACCTTAGAAGTAGATAGGACAGCTTGTATGCCTTTGGAGCAATGATTCGGTTGTATGAAAGACCACCTTGATGTAGCATCAATGTATTTTCCTTTTTGAATCAATAAAAATGTTCATTTTTTGCTTATCTGCTCTGTTTCCCTCCTCCTCTTGAATTTTGAAGGCAATTGGAATGGACCGGCAGGGCTAAACTTCCTGCAAAGTTAAAGACAGAATCCCAGCTAAATCAGGAACGAACTTCCAGCGAAGCTAGCATGAATTTTCTGCAAAGTTAGAGTCGAGCTCTCAGCGAGGCTAAGGTTCATCTTTCAGCAAAGTTACTCAAACGTCGCATGAGGTCGACGCTGAACTCCCAGCGGAGTTAGCCCTTAGCGAGGCTGAAGCAACGCTTCTCGGGAAGGCGCTTAGGCACCGTTTTAAATTAATTCAAAACGACTGCCTGCGCTCCTTTCGAGGAGGCAAAGTTTAGGCAATGATCAGCCTATAAAAGCCCGATCGGACTGAAAGAGAAGGAACGACTTCTCTTTGAATTTTCAAAGAACTCCGAATCTCTTCTTCTTCTTTCTCCTTCGTTTGGAAATTCAAGGACTTCTTCAGTTCTTCAATGGCTCCTGAAAGACGGGCAGGAAAAGAGGTAGCAACCTCTACGACGGAGGGTCCTTCTCCTCCTACGGTCATCAAATGACCTATCGCAGGTAGGGATCTTTCCCTTCTGTTCAGAGATTTTCATCTCTCTTTTAAAGCCAATTTCTAGCTATCTTCTGATGAATCCAGAGTGATCAATCATGATCCCGTGATCTTAGGGAGTTCAATTCCCTGAATTTCTCTTGATTTCTTGATGGGAATTTAAGAACCGAAGGGTTTCTTCTCCAAGCTTCTATGCGAAGCTAACCCTTAGGTGGTTCACATCCTGTCGAATGATAGGATGCGAAGCTAACCCTCAGAGCGTAGCTAAAAAGGACCTTAATGCCCTTAAAATAATTTTTAGGCAACAGTACCCTTCTGACGAAGTTAGCCCTTGAGGGCTTCTTCGCATTCTGTTATCTGAGGTCAAGCTTCTAGAGCGAAGCTAATACTTGGATATTTTTCTACATTCTACCTTCATGTGAAGTGCGGAGTTAAGCTGCTGCTGCGAAGCTGAGCTTCTGGGCAAAGCTAGCGTTAGGCCAGCTTTACTCAGCAAAGCTATGCCTTAACAAAAATTATATTCTTGTTTTAGCTTTCCTTCAGCCGATGAACTAATCATAGTTTTTCCTTATTTTTGCAGTGCATTATACTCCTGGTCCTCTGAACAGTCTCTTTGGAACAGTAAGGGGGCTGGATGGCAATGTTAGCCTGCAGTTCCAAGGGCAGGCTTCATTATTCAGCGAGCGAAGCGCTCCTGGTCGGGATGCACTTATTCATGCTGGGGATTAGCGCACCATGAGGAGCATCTTAATTACTGCTCCCCTTGAAGATTCTGACTAAAGAATCTATCGAAAGCCCGGCTTCATGTTTGGAGATACAGCGCCAGACAATGATCACCAGCTGCTAACTGGGGAGGGGCAGTGAATTTTTAAACTGGATGGCAAGAAGTATTATCTCCCATCTAGCAAGCGTCATTTTCCCTTGTCCTTCTTTCAATGTGTGACGAGGGATCAAAAGATGCAGTGGCAAGTGACGCGGACTACCGATTCTGTTCACGTGGGGAAGTTGATAGCTCCGTCTCTTGGTTATACAAGGGCGGGTCCTCCTCGCTACATATTGGGTCTCCACCCTGGGAACGTACTTCCGGACATCCCAGTGGGAGAAAATCCCGCGATGGCTCAGACTTTTGGAAATCAGTTCTTTAAGGCTCATAGTAATTATCCAGCCATTGATTTCAGGACCCCTGGGTGGATTCATCCTCCCAAGGCATGGTGGAGAGATTTGACTTTATATGTCCTTGCCCATTTTAAAGAAGATCTGGAGAGGCTGGGACTTTGTGAGGCCGTCAGGACGACCTGTTATGGCATTCAGATGAATGTAGCGAACTTCTATGCCATCTTTGAGTTGTACTGTCCAGCTATAGGAACCTTCTTCACCCCTGTTGGCGAATTGGGCATGGCTTTGCACGAGATGTGGGAAGTCTCTGCTCTGCCTTTGGGGTCTCTCCCATATGAAGAATATTTTCCGTGCGAGGCGGAATTGGAACTTCTAGAGAAGCAAGAGCCCGTCTTGTTTGAAACTTACTGGGAGTTTGCTCAAGCATGCATGGGAGCCATAAGGGAGCTTCATGCAGTTTGAATAGCTGGGAAAATTATTTGTTCCCTGACCTGGAAGGTACTCCTGAAGCGGCTCACTGTGGAGTTGCAGATGAAGACATCTTTCGCAGGATACAAGAGCACTCTCAAGGGGATTTGATTTTGAAAGAAGATGATGGACCCTATGAGAAAGGCGATATTCTTTGGAGTTTTCACCACCAGGCTCGTCGACTGACGTCCCGGAAGGCACTTCTAGTTGGCTTTTTAACGGTTTGGCTGAAGAGATGTGTGGTGCCATCTCCGTCTAGCGACGTCATTCATCCGACCGTCTTATTGCCGGCTATTCGTTTAGGCCACGGTCATTCTGTTGGACTTCTTCAAACAATGGTGTGTTGTATTCAAAGAGGCCTTCATGCATTAACGGAGACTTTCTGAAGGCCACCAACGACGAAGTGGGAAAAGGGGACTATCTTGCCTCGTGACGGACCAAACCCTAGAATTGGTTTGCCATATACTTATTTGATGGCATGGTTTAACCTTCACTGCCCCTCTATCATCCAAGCTGGTGAGGAGCCTCCAGAAGATGTTCGAACGGCGCTTCTCCGTCAATTCGAGGTGTGTTCGTGGTCACGGCTTATGTGGCTGCGGTCCGCAAATTGCTGTGCCGTCATGACGTCTACAGCTTTTTTCGGTGCTTTTCCTACATTCGCGATGCAGGCTATGGTGAAAAATTCAAGGATGTAGGAGAAAGGCAGACGTCGTTGAGTCGGGGAGTCTTCGAATGGCTGGTTAGCATCCGGCCATCCCACTTGTTGTATAGAAGCGGGGACACCTGTTACCTAGAGCCCTATATTCTGAGTCGGATTGCTCGTCAGTCTGGATATGACCAACTGTATGTAGGCAATCCAAATAGCAGCCTGGCCTTCATGGGGAGCCTCATCGATGGAGCTCGTGTCTGACAGTTTTATATTGCTGGCTGTACTGAGGCGCGGCTGTGCATGCCGCTAAGGACTCCGAACCCTCAAACAACTTTGGGGTTCTGCCAGTGGTACAGAACTTCAAACTCCACACCAACTAGGTTTTCTATTAATTCCTTTGGTGTGAAGTTAATCTCTCAGTGGCTGAAGCGGAAGGTCATTGAGAAGAGCGAGGGTAAGAGGATCCGCGTTCCAGACCTCGGGGAATTCATTGCTGTGTGATGATAGCGAGGCTCGGATGCAGGAGGTCCTCGCTTTGAAGCGAATACAGGTGCTGAGGCTCTAGCAGCTGCTTCTGTTAGGGTAGGTACAACCCCCGTTGAACATGTTGATGTGGAAGAAGTGGAGGAAGAAGATCCTGACGTCCACTTCATGCGAAAGCAGGAAGGCAGATCTCGTAGGAAGAGGGTAGTGAAGAAGCCTCGTCGCTACGCTCCTACTGTTATTGCAGAGGGCGAATCATCTGCAGAGCCTCCTCCCCTGCTCCATTAGTCATTAAGCTATCGGCTCCTAAGCAAACCACTAGTAAAGCTATTTCGGACCCGAGTAAGATCAGCTCTGTTCTTATAATACACTCTTATATATCCCACATAACTCATTATTTACTTCATGACTCAGGAACCGAGGCGGTGAGAGACCCGAAAGCCGAGGTCGCAGGAGAACAGGGGGAGCATTATGATCCCCTGTTTACTTATAGAGAAGGCGATGAGGCTAGCTATTTAGCTGTCTCGGAAGAATCTGGAGGTGATGCGGTCGATGTAGGTCCTTCAGGTGCTGGGATCTCAAAAGGAAGCCCCGTGGCCTCCAGTTCTTTTGGTGGACCACAGAGGGTTCGGCGAGTGGAGGTGGGTCGGCCGTCCGTATTGACTCTGCCAAAGACTTTCCTATGGAGCCTGAGGGGACTGATGTCACGGTCGAGGAAGTTCGGAGAGAAACTGCGGCCAAGGCGACTGAGGCGATATTATCTTTTGGTAGTGCTTTGACCTTTTGTGAGTAATTCTTCTCGTGATATTCATTACGCCTTGCTTAAATAAAATCTTGCTACAAGTGTTCCACCTCTGGGTGCATTGACTTCGAGGGAGCCAGCCAATCTTTTTGATGGAATCCGAGGTGAAGAAAGTACTTCGACCGCGGTGGATGCTGCTGAGTTGGATGTCTTGTATCACGGCTTAACTTCCTATCAGCCCGAACCAGCAGAGGAAGGGGGATTGAGGGAACAGTAGTCACGGAACCAACCTCACTTCCAACTATATCAGTAAGTGAGGTGCCATTGGTTTTGCTAGTGCCGCCTATCTTACCAAGTGTGGAGCTAAAGGTGATTACTAATCCTACTTCTCTGACACTGGTGGTTGAGCTAACTCTCCCAGAAATAGTCACTAGCCCTACTTTGGTTGTGGCTAATGTACTGGTTTCAATGAGACTCCTTCGAGATCACCGGCGATTCCTCATGTTGCTCTAGCTAGTGCTTCTACTATTCCTTCCACAGTTATGTCAGTGAAACTGGTGGAAGCTTTGTCTTCAGAGGCTGTTCGTTCACCGGGAGTAGTTGAGGCCAAGAATGAATTCGTGGCTGAGCTAGTCGACAGCTTTTATAAGGGCTTGAAGCGCTCCATTGCTTTGGTCTCGAAGGGCTCGACTACCTTATTCTCTACTCTAAAGGTGGTCCTTTCTCGAAGTATTGACAGCATTCGGGACTTTGGAGGGGATGACCAGGCTGCGATATGGAGCTTCTGGTGGACAGGCTTGAGAGGGATGTGGACAAATGGCACCATCTTAGGCATTCAGATCTGGAGTCTTCAGTTAACGAACAGCTTGCGCACCTTGCTACTCAAACGCATGAAGCCTATCTCGCCGCTCAAGAAGCAGCCAAGGCAATTTCCTCTGACTTGAAATCCTTGGAGATGAGGAGAGTAGAACTTGGGGACGCCATAGATGCTTCTAACAGTGCTTTTCTTGACGCTGAGGATAAGATTGAAAAGGCCAAGGAAATGATCAGAAAGGCTAATCTTCTTTTGTTCAAAGCTGAACCGGTGCGTCTTGAAGAGATTGCTCGGCTAAAGCAGTTTAAGGCTCAAAATTATGAAGTCCTGCAGCAAGAGCTAGCACAGAGGGCAACTTTCGTTGAAATTGAGGCTCGCCTAGCCAGACAGTGATCTTTAATAAGGCCGAGTTGAGGTCGCAGGCACTTATCAGGGCTACTGA